>MU966747.1:0-15294 GCA_036418165.1 Cooperia oncophora
TGGGTTAGTCATGAAAGGTGAGAAGGTGGAATGGGCAAAGTGATTCACCCATACTGGAGCTGCCTCCCTCCCTCAAAACCACAGGGTACACTACAGGTCACTGCGCGCCATATCAAATACTTCCCATTTGTGGCACATAAAGGAAAAGGATAAAGTCTTCGCCGTTGATCAATCCCTTTGTGGGATGCGGCACGCATTCTACTTCCATTCAGAATCGTAGTGGCATTGAATGCGATGTGGCCTATACAATGACTTGTGGGGCCAGCTGATGTACAAGTCCGTGTTCTCATGCTCCCAGACGAATCTTGTTCGCAGTTCGGGCAAGGGGGAACATTTTGCACTTGCACTTCACTAGTTCCGATTTACAAGTCCTACGCTGGCGAAACCTGTGAAAACTTGTGAAGCTGGAGCAAGCTCGTACAGCCACCACGGTAAAACCTGTCAACTCACGAAAAGGCTCTCTAGATGGGTCGACACGTCGATGGGAAGTAGCAAAAGTGCAAGATAGGCCCCACTGTCGCCGAACTGCCCCCGAACCTGGTACCAAATTTGCCGTCGGCAAGGGGAAAAAAGGCTTGGTTGACCTGCGAGAAGGGTTTCAAACCTCAGACCACGCGTGGTAGGCATGCCACTTGCCACCGCACCCCCTCCACCTCAGTTGTGGCATATAACGCCAAAACGATTCGGACTGATTGTGTCTGCAATTGTGCCGTAGAGAAGCTCGACTGGATAAGATGATCGAATCGAATTGAGAAAAGAATTCGGAAAAAGGGAGTATCAGGGTAATGAATGACAGAATCTATAAATAATACTAGCAACGGCTCACAGTAACACATACCAAACGAACATTCCAAAAAATCCAGCAATGCAAGATTTTGAGAAAACAAAGCTGCTAATTGAAAAGGTCGTGTATGTTGCAGTGGAATGAATACTCTCAGCCCTGGATTGCTGGAGTGATACACAGAAAGATTCACAGGTAAGGAGGTGGTGATTCACAGAAAGACAAGGAACTCGAAAGTTCCTGGGCACACATCGCGTGCTTCAGGAAAAGAAAGACCCGCTGTCAGAGTATGGAACCTCTCCACGTGAAAGTATAGGTGAGGAAGTGTTGAAATAGCGCAAGAGGGCAAGAATTCCTGGAAATTCAGAACATGTGAGTCTGCAGAGTCCGGAGATCACAGGATACCCGCGTGTATCCTTTATGCCACCTGTGGGAGTCACGTTCTCTGCAAAAGAGAAAGCGTGGATTGGAGCACAAATGGGGTGGTCTTCTACACCAATTAGGTACAGCATCGTGATGTGTGAAGTGGCAAGTGTCAGTACGAGATCCCCTTACCCCAACACCTACGCTACCACTTTCCCACATAAACCACTTCCCAAAAGTTTCGCGAATTTCCATGTAAAGAAAATTTGCCTACTTTACCAAAAATTTTCCTCCGAACGGGATAAAAAGGGAAGGGAAAAAGAAAAAAAAGGGTTTCCGTTCCAGCACCTAGCTACTATTTTTTCAATATCTGGAATAATAGTTATATGGAACTTTTTGGCCTTCTTTTACCAACCCTCTCTTTATTTAACCTTAGAGGCACTTTCCAACCACTTGCGAAGTGCTAGATAGGGCGGCTTATACCCTGGAAAATGAGGTGGGACCAAACGCATGTTTGGGTGTGGATTGTCTTCTGATAGACCCGGACCGTGGCCAATCCCAGCCAAAATGGACATGTGGATTGTCCTCTGACAACACAAGGGCCAACCTAGCCCAGTGGATGGTGTGGTGGTGTTCCACATGATTCTTAGCCGTGTATTCGCAAACTACATCTATACATCCCTCCCTCCAAAGGCTCAGCCCTCTTGAGAGGTGGGGTGGTTTTTAGTTCGTCGTCTCGGTCATTTATTAGTGGTACGAACGTCGTTTTTTTCGTGGACAGGTTTGCATGTGTCACTTTTTTCTCATCGAAATAACACGACACGACATGACGAACGCTGCCGGTCAGCGTTCTTTATCTCTCGAGTTTTTTTGCTTCTCATTTTTCTTAGGAAAGTCGAAAGAACGATGCTGAACAAATTTACAGCAGCTAACGCGATTGGACAGCCTTTTCTGTTTGTTGGCTTATCGCCCACAGAGAGCAAAATCCCGCGTTTTACAGTAAAGTGCACCGCCGAGAAAGGAATGAAAAACAAGAGGGGTTTCAAGGTCTTGTCAAGAAGACTGGGATAGAACGAGCGCGGCGAGTCACGTAAAAAACGGTCTGACATGGCTGGCTAAAGTGATGGTGACCTCAAGAGGTAGAAATGAATGGACTATGCAAATTCAGAAACGGTCGTTGGCGGACTTGATCAATAGAAGGAAAGTCGTGATTGAACAAGATGCAGGCTAGGAACAGGTTTGTCAACCATCGAGTCGACAGTTAGTCAGCCCCGGCATATCGCCAGACGCGATGAGATGACTGTGGTCGTGTTCGGGAATGAGTGACACACCGGACGGAGAGGGCGGTTGCGGTGTTCATCACTGTTCCTATCTGATCCGATTTCGAACGTTTTAAGTTCTATCGCCGAAAACATCGTTTACCACAGGGATGATTAGCTCCAATGAAAAGAGAAGCGGCTTGCTGAGCGTTCTTGCACAGGGTGGATTCCTGCCTTAGGTAGGTTCGGAAGTGCTAATATTAATGGTTTCTGGGCCCAAATTTGAGTGGAATCCATCACTCGGAATTGGGTTCGTCCTATCCGAAATGTGGACGACAGGAGGACTGCTGACGTTACCAGGAAGGAGAGCAAAAGTGAATCACTAATATTCTTCTTTTCTGTTTGATTGCTCATCTTTTTGGGGGGATATAAGCCACTTTGAAGACGAAATGTTCCACTGCGGACTCGTTCATCTGCTCTCGTTCACCCTCTTAAGTCCTTACCACAACCAGAAGAACGGATCCACGGCCGCAGCAGTGTTCCTTTTTATATACTCAAAATTACAGGAGTCCGGGTAAAGTTCGAGAACTGGGCTGGAAGATAGTAATACCCGAGTGCCGTCTCCCGACTCTGGGAGCACTGCCGCACAGCCACTCCTACCCTTAGCCATGGCCCTCTTCGTCCTCTCTTTTCTGGTTGTTCTCTACCAACAAGTGCGTGTTTGCTACAGGGTTTCGGATCGCAGCAAGTACTGCAGGTTGGACGTAGCGCGGGCGCAGTGTAGATGGCACCCCCTCCCTCCCCCCATACTGCTACCCCTGCCTTCCAACCCCGTTCCCGCGCATGTTCCAGCGGAGAAGGTGGCCCGCTGCTGCAGCTGCTGACTCCTTCGCCGCGCACATGGCAAAGACCTTTCTCGCAATCGAATGTACACTTTGGCTTCAAGTAGTAGGCTTATGAGAAGTTCGGTTCAAGGGTCAGATTTCGGATCGGCTCTAGTCCCTTCCGACCGAGGTTCTATCCTGTCGTTAGACTGCCACCAGACTAACGAAGAAGCACAGAAATACTGACTGGCTCATCGCCTCGCATTGCAAGCCAGTGTATAAACCAAATAGCATTTGAAAAGTCACTTACGTTTCTCAGTGGAGGTGGGATCACGGACCGCATCCAAAACAAATCAGTTACCTGAAAACCCTCAAAATTTCCTATCTTTCTCTACTATAAACGATTCGAAACGGAATCGGATACGCGGAACCCTGAAGGGGCGGGTAACAGCGAGGTGCATTACCTTACCTTTTTCCTGTTGTACACCTAGCGCCTGAACCGGCGCGGATTCGCTGTAGAAGGAATGAAAGCCGCAGCTAATTCTCCAGCAACTGACATATAAAACCAATCGCGACCAAAGCGTGACCATTGAACTTTGTGAAGTGCATCTATCCGATGGAAATAATGGTTCCGCTTCGGATAATTGGGCATAGCGAGACTGTGGGAAAGAGGGTCAAGTTTAAAATGGAGAATCGAACAGAGAAATCAGAAAGCACCCGAAGAACGCTCAGCGAATGTAGCTGTCGTGGAAAATGCTGAGTATTCCTTGAAGGGAGCATACCCCTCGTACTTATTGTTCAGTCGTTTATTTTTTCAATGTATGGAGCACCATTGGTCAGCATTGAACTTAAAGGCAGTGGGCGTGCCGTCAACGTCATCCATGGTAAAGCAGAGTGGTGGCGTAGCCGAACGCCCTCTCGCAGTACTTCCACCAATGACGCTAGCAACTAATGCCCGCCTCCTGCAATCGTGCCCACTGCTTTCCAACAATACAAGCTTTGAATGATTCATTCTTTCAAATTTATTATGTGCACTCCTAGGTGCGCTACATTTCCTAATACTATAAAATCAGGTCAAAACATAAAAAGACAGAAACTAAAAAGAAAAAAAATTACAAAACACCCAAACAGAAAAAAACAAAACACAACACAAAAGAACCCAGACAGCACAGAACAAACATAGAAAGGCAGTGGGATAATAGAATATTAGAGCTAATTCCTGTTATGCCTATAGTAGGTACGGAATTCTCCAGTCAAATAAGTATGAGAAAAAAAAACAATGAAAGAAAGGAATTCTGGAAAAATTGAAAATACATTTCACGATTCGGATTTGTGGGTTTTAGGGTTTGTATGCAAATTAGTAGGTGCTCATGGACTCATTTGTGATGGAAGAGCGAACAAGTACCGTCAAAGTCCCTCCAGATAAGGCCCTAGGACTGGACGAGTATTCCAAGAAAGGATACATCGCTACGTCGGCTGGAGGCCAGAGGCAAAGAATGAGAAAATAGGAATTCAAGATGGAAAACAATAGGAAGAAGGATCGGCCGAACACCGAATGAACGCAAAGCGTCCATTCTGTGTGTACAGGTATAGCACTACTGGCAAAACCCGTCCCCACACAGGCGAGGCGACTTCATTGGAAGACGTTCCTCCGGGTGCCTGCAGCACCCGTAACTCACTGTCGGGTTGAGGAAGATTGTTGACCGAACTACTTGTGCGATGATTCTAGTGCTATCACCGAGGGAACTCGCGCTGGGTACTTCAAAATTTACTTCAAAATTTGAACGCTATTTCATTTAGTGATTTAGATTCATCTTGGTTATAATTCATTAACTGATGAACGTTTCATGTGACTCCATAATTAAGGCCTAACTCTTCTGTTATGCTTGTATGACAGAACACATCCCCATCGTTAGATGCCACTTATTTATATTGCTTTTGTTAGTACAGTTGTAGGACTGGTATTACTACTCGTTTGAAGGAACAGTAGAAAATATGAAAAGAATAGTATTCAAAATCATCCACGATTCATAATGGAATGAATCCATTACACGAGTAAATGACAAAGTGAACGACGATTAACAGACACTTCGGCTTTGGTACAGGGCGGTTTCTTACAGGGTGCAGCGGCGCTCGGCTTATATAACCAGTTTTCGAAGCATTACATAACCACACCTGCCACCACTACGCATAACAAACCCGGAAATAGCCCAAAACACATGAAGATATCCCAAGAAATCCTTCCAGAGGAGTGGTAATAGCATGGGAGTAGAAGTATGTTGTGATGTGGGAGGTGGCGCTGCTATTATACTAGAGAAGCGGTCCTGAGATCTACTTTTGATTAGAGCAAACCATCTTTTCGCCTTTTGGGTCCTACTAGTTAGTAAAAAGTTGGTCCGAAAAAGGTGGTCAGAAAAGGGAAGCGTTTCGAAGTCAGAATAAGCCTGTCCCCATATCTCAAAGCGAAAGTTTGTTGAGCATTCGAATCCTTCTAATTGTAAGAATTGAATGGGAAGACAAACGCATGGCGGATCAACAGTGGGGAGAGGGGGCGCGGGAAGTCCCCAGTGTCCAGAAAAAAAACAGTTCTATCACTTTCCGCTTGGAAGACAGTTGAACTATAGAAACTCACAAGGTGTACTGCTGGGCAATAAAACAGTGTAGTAGAGTGGCAGCTGCCGCGTGCAGTCGCGAAGCGTGTTTGCTGGAGCTAACAATCTACCTATAACTTTCATTTTCAAAGATTCAGTTCGCTCGGATCACTTGTGAAAAGTCAGGCCTGCACCTTCCTTAATTGCGCGCCTTTCTAATTCGGTGAGGGGGCGGCAAATGAAGCGGTAGGTCTAACTTCGCTCTTAGATCAACGTGGACTGCATCTTTAACGCTCGGGTTTGGTACCAGGGCACGTCCTGCCGTTGGGAAAAACTTTCGTTCAAAATACACCCTTCAGACTTTTCTACGCAGGTGCGACCCCCCCCCCCCCTCTCCCAACGCTCCCCATCCCCCCTCCTCACTACCTACTCTGCCTAATCTTTTCATAATTTCTTCATTAATTTTCAGGAATTTTTTCCCAGAAATTTCTGCTCTCACACCCTCCCGCCGGGAAAATTAGTTGGAACACTTTTTCACAGAGCAAATTTGCCGGGAATCCCAAGAACGACGCGCATGACGCGGCTTAGTTTGGTTCCAAGCAAAAGCTTCTCCACTTATGTTAATGGCACTGTTCAAAGGCATAAGGCACGATAATTTGGTACTCGATCCAGAATGGTAGCTGGAGCGGTGTATAGTGGGGAATTGGTGAAAAGGTAGGGTGAAACGGTACCCTTTGCTTTGAAGGGCTTGGACAAGCATTTATGGGTTCTTCTTTCGCATCTGCACAGTCACCATCGCGTCAATGATCAGCATGGTTGCTTCGGCTGCATGTATGGTGCACATATACTCGGAATCCCTGAGATCGGGTAGGCGTGGCCGCATGTTTCAACTTAACCTGAAGGTGTCTATGCTTCTGGTGAGATATTTTCATCTTGACACAATTGTTGTCGTGTCTCTGTCCAACACAGAACAAGATGACAGTTGTCCCAGACTGGAATATTCCACGAGTAACCAGTTCCGTGCCATGTTCAAATGCCACGCCTACTCTGGCTCAGGGATAAGGAGTGTATATTCATGCAGCACCGCAACCGCTTCATATCAGTCCCTTCGCTTCATATTGTACTTTGCAAATTGAGCGATACAAGCATCAGCATCGGTCGGGCATTTGTGGGGGGTGGGCGCAGTGGGCGTCCGGGTCGGTATGTTGCAGCTTGATAGGGCGCTATAAGGGTACCTTCCTTGGAAAAGGCGCCACGCAGCGCTGCTCAGGGCGCCGAATCTATCCTGCTAGGCGTATCAATCCTACACATCTTGAGGATTTACCGTGCCACTTACCTTTAAGTGACCCCAGATGAATGGAAAATTTGGTTTGCTGGGCTGAATTTGATACTATGTTCGATCCTCAGATCAAGGCTATGCTAGCGGCGCCTCTTGCCACTATCCCATCTCTGATCAGAAACGCTCATCATTACCGGAAACTATCACATTTATATGTTTATTGACCTACACATATCCTACACACAACGCTCTAGTAAAATCTCAACGTAACCAGTGTTAATAACCCAAATAAAAGAATAGAAACAGTGTAATAGGAAAGATGATAACGGAACAGACAACAGGGATGATTGGGTTTTATCGTTTAGTAGAAGAAAGATACAAATATGATGCGTAGAATAATATTTATGTGTTGGTCTTGATAGCATAGAAGTTATCGTCAACATCGTAAAATCATGTCATCATCGTCATCGTTGATGAAGATTGTGATAAAGAGGAGAGAGAGATGGAAATGATAGCTACTAGGAGAGGGAGAGTGAGAGAAAGAGATAGAGCGATCGGAGAGGACATATGTATGAAGTCAGATGGCAAGGCGTATTTCTTTCTTTCTGTTATTCTACCCACATCAGGTTATTGTCGCCACCAAACCCGTTGGGCACTTTCGTGTACAATGACGACGTCAGCCATTTGCCATCAGCCAAAAATCGGAACTCGTGCCTGAAATACGTGCACATTGCCCGACTTGAAAGCGTACAAAAATAGATCCGGTCTTTGCAGACAATTTTCTTCCAGTGACATACAGCGTACAGTCGTCATCCGGGCACTTGATTAGGCGGCCAAGGGTCGCGACGCGGCTGCAGCGCGTCACGACCGCGGCGATCAGCTGTTTCCGGCCTATTTGGCCATTTTCTCCCTAATTTTCAGTGTATTTTCTATTTTTTTCAAGGTAGTTGTTTTATTGCCTTTATGAAGTGTGTTAGGATGTGGACTCTTTTTTGTTTTTGCAATAGAGTGTTTTTGCGATTTTTTTCAGGTATTTGTTCAATTGTCTGCTTAACTGTTTAATTGTACGCAAAAATCAGAGGAATCTCAATCATAATTTACCTTGTGAAGACAAGGAACAACTAATCTTGAGAAAAGCAGCCAAAACAGTGTAAATTAGGGAGAAAATGGCTAAAATAGGCTGGAAACAGCTGATCGCCGCGCTCGTGACACGCCGCAGCCGCGTCGCGACCCTTGCCGCCTAATCAAGTGCCCGGATGACGACTGTACTTGTGTAGCTGCAGCTGTGGTGCGACTACGCGATGGCGCGCATCGTAGGGCATCGTCGCCATTTGCAAAGCGCTGCAGTGCTATAGATCCCACAGACGGGTATTAATCGACGCTATTACCTAGTCTTCTGAGAGAATATAGGGGAGCAGGAGAGTAGGCGCTGCCTGATCACAAGGTCTGGTACCCTCTTGTTTTCCTCTCACAAAACCCCAGCGAACAGCGCCGGTCCATACCGTCGGTAGCCTTGGAGCGCACTTTCTACTAGCAGATTTGCTATTCTTCTACAGCTGCGGACTTCATCCAAGCGAAGAATCCACCTCAAAGCTAATCGCAGTTATCACAAGAATGCTGAGTTGTGGGCAAAAGTCGGACCACGGGCGGGATTCGAACCCGCATCTTCCGCTTTCCGTGCGGTTGCGTTCCCTATTACGCTACCGAGCCACTCTTGCCCTCTCAGCTCAATGGCTATTTGTGCCATTGCCTTCGAGCACTCACACGTTCAACGTGATGAGCCGGTTAGCCGATATCGGCAGTGAACCGCAAGGCTGAAGGCTTTTTACAAGTTTACTCAGAAACTTGCTGCTTAACGTTTCGCAGGCGCGATTCGGAGATTTAACACAAAGAATGCTGAGTTGTGGGCAAAAGTCGGACCGGGCAGGATCCGAACCCGCAAGTTCCGCTTCCCGTGCGCGCACTGCGGCGTTAAACAGTAATTATCTAACAACAAGATGCTAGTGCGGTGTCTGCCTACTCCCAGGGTACAGCATCGTTGTGTGAAACACATGGGGGGTCTGGCTCGCTGGGAGGGGGTCGCATTTTCGTTTTGTGAGAGAGGGAGGTCGTATTTGCCTTCGAAAGAAACTTGCCGTTGGGAAAAACCCAACGCGGCAAGATCCTATCCTTTTTTCCCGGTTGTTGACTTTTCGCGGTTTTTCTCGTTTCACTGGTGCTGTATACCCCCCCCCCTTCTCCGCTCGACGGTAAACTATTAAGGAGAAAGTAGCATATGTTCGGAAATTTGAGAGATAACTGGGAACATGTAGAAAAGTGAGTGGTGTTCGCTAGCAGAGGTTTGTCGACATTTTCCGATTCAGAGGTCCCATATACTCGTAATTTCGCCTACATTTACGAGAAACACTGCCAGCTGATTGCTAGCAGTTAACTGTCAGAATATATTCTCCAAAACCGTTACCATTCAATCGCTCACCTTCCTCGTGGTAAATCCAAGGTTATACCTCGCCTTCCCGGACCTATCGGATCACATTTCAACGCACATTGCCAGTTGAGGAACGAGCCCTGTAACAAATTAACATCCCGTTGGCGCATAGTTAAATAATATGAAGAATCCTCACCATAACAAACACATCTTGTTGAGTGTCGATATCGATTTCAATCTTCATTCTCTTAGTCTCATAAGAAACTGGAGAGCTGTAAAAGGATGCGCCAAAGATAGGTGCGCTGTAAAGGGGCGTTGGTGCAGGAGCTGGTGGTAGTGCGAAGCTGAAAAGCACACTGATTCGATAGCTAAACTCGCCGGCAAATTGTCAATGCAAAAATTCCAACCAAGCAAGATTAATATTTCAAGTTGAAAAAATTGTGGTGGCAGAAAGGAGCACTATGCGAATTGAAGGCAGAGGTAGCGCTGATCTTGTGGCCGCACAAACCTATCGTCAAGCCCTGATTTGGTGCAGGTTGAAAGCTATTGAATCGTCACCAATAATGCAAGTACACAGAGGGTCTGTGGGTGACATCGGTCGAGAGATCCACACTGCAGCGACACGATGAAAGCAGCATCGCCAGCGGCGTCACCGGCATTGCAAGCTGATTGGGACGCAGCTGCAGTAGTGTCTCACTCTCTCCGCCCAAAAGTGCACGGGGACGGGGTATTAGGGTAGTGATACCCGTGTGTCATCTGGGACTCCGCGATTGCCGCCGAAGAGCCAGCCACGCGCCTAACCATAGCCAAACGCGCTACTTGCCTGACCTCTCGCTTCTGGTTGTTCTCTGCTGCTTAGTACGTGTATCGCTGCAGGACTTCGGTTACTGCGCAATTGCTGCACTTTAAAAGCACGGTCCGCGATCAGGTATAGAAGTTGAAAATATGGCGTCGGGAGGGTAGTGTGGTCCGCGACGAACAACCTTGTACCGGTTTCGCGGCAAAAAATTGTAAGGGAGGGGCGCTATAGCGCAATATAGGCTCAGTGACGCCTCCTTTCACAGTGACTCAGTGACTCCGCCTTCAAGGCCCGCCTTTCAAGGAAAAGCGAAGCAAAAGCATGAAAATCGTCTTGCTACGGTCGTAGAATTTTTACCGCGGTTCGGATGGACGGGCGTAGTGCTGGAGATGGAGTTAACTGGGCACGTACAAACTGAAGTCGAGATGGGGTTTCATCTAGGGCAGGTGGCATGTTTTTTTCTGCTTTTTTCTTTATACCGAGTTACTCAGTATTTCGTCGTCTATATGCAAACCCCTAATCCACTATCCGTGATATTGGGTGATCGCGGGCTTCGCCTTCAAGGATAGCGAGGGCGGAGTCGAAAGACGGCAGCTGAGTATCATTACTCGCCAACCTGGTTCCCGTGACCTCTGCATTTTTGGAGGCGGCAGAAAGTGGACTTTCGCAGTTGCGGATCCGTATTAACCTGCGCCTGCCAAAACCACAATACACGAAGTAAGTGTACAGTTAGTTGTCCGTAGTGCACTGGCATGGGTGGAGCGCCGACGTGTCCCATCGATGAGCAGCCTATCCTAAGCCCCCATTCCCTTCATGGTCACCCGAACATATTTTCCATGGTAAAAAAGGCACAGATAGCTCATGGAATTGTCGAAGAGTCAAAAAAACAGTGGATCGATCGGGCACATTTTTTTTACAAGTGTTGGCTAGTTGCCACTGCCCAGGAGCCGCTTGACTGACACTAAATGATGATGGTGGTACAACGTACGTGGTGGTGGAGGTCTGCGGTGACCTGAAATTAGAACACACCTATTTACTTACATTACTACCATTCCAGGTATACGGTACAACATAATCTATGACCATTATAAAACTCTCCAAGAGGGGATGCAAGTTCCGAAAAAAAAACAACAGAGGAGCTTCTTAATGAATCTTTGTGGAGAAAGTAACACAGAATGCGAAAGGAATTGCAAAGCAGTTCCCCTTATGAATTATGACAGTGAAAAGTGGATCCCTTGAAAGAAGCAGTCATCTTTTTATAAGTTGTCCAGCACTATTCTGAGGCTTGGTAAAGTGGTCTTACTGCGAAAAAGTCGAAGTGAGCCTCTCTCAAAAGTTCAATTCCGACGACCAGTTACCCGCCTTATCTCGTGAAGAGACGCTTCTGATAGGTGGACGTAGGGCATCCACCAAT
This sequence comes from Cooperia oncophora, assembly GCA_036418165.1. NCBI lineage: Eukaryota > Metazoa > Nematoda > Chromadorea > Rhabditida > Trichostrongylidae > Cooperia > Cooperia oncophora. The sequence continues at coordinate 11,736 of MU966747.1, forward strand.
CATGGCGTGCGCATGTGACGCAAGCAGTGTGTGCGTCAGAGACGCAACAGGATCTCTGTACTGCTCCGACCTTTCTGTTCTAACCGATAGTAGGATCACAGACTGATAGCCGCTTGTGCGTTCACAGCAATTTACATGGACACGCCCTCCCCGTCCCTGGTATATGAGGATGCACCCTTCATCAAGAGGACATCTATGCATTGAGGGTCTTTTTCGTAGCTAGCAGCGCGTGACTTATTTACACAAGCCTTATATAAAGCATGCAGTGAACACCAATAACTACAGAAGTAGTATGTCGCCAACTTTTTGTTAGGTGGGGTCAATCAATGGCCGAAAGTGTATGGTCTAAAAGGAACAATCCACTGTAATATTTAGAGCACGGTAGTTTTAGGTCCGTAATCAGTTAATTTTGTCCAGACGATTACTTACACCGCAACCCTCATGAAGTATTATTATCCAAATAATATTAAATAGTCCAGAACACATCGAATTACACGCACTCGCTCAATTCAGTTATTTCACTTCAAACATATCGCAATTCTCACCTTAACGCAGTTGCAAGTCTAAAAAGTAAGAATCCTGTACTTTTTTCACAATTAATAAGATATCAAGGGTAAAAAATCTGGTACCTAGCGGAAATAACTCACTGATCGTTCAAATTCTGAATTTTCCCGTTTGCCGTATCAAGCATTTGCCGCTGGTGAGCCACGCCGGCTTCTAGTTCGCCGATCCTGAGAATATTACTTGAAACTGGGGGAAGGACCTTTTTTCTACCTGTATTGGAGGCGTAAAGCTGTTTTCTCGACAAAAATCGCACATTTTTTTCTTTCAAAAGAAATGTGCAAAAAATCAATGGGTGGGACCTAACTTGAGCAAACTTGTCAATTCATACGCTGGCCAGACCCGCAAGGTGCAGCGATACCATAAGCTTTACATTATGCCCATTTGGGAAAGGGGCATTGGTGAGGCATAGACTTTTTCAAAGCAGGGTTTCTTTACTTCTAAGTGCCGAACAATCCCATGAAGTTAATCTGCGGGAACTTCTCCAAAGAATTTCAGGGCATCTGAGTTGAAAGGAAAGAAGCAGAAACTCGGCATCTCAACACGAGGTATCACCAGAGGACATAAACAACCCAGAAACCATGTTCGTAGGATAGTCATTAGCATAGGATAGCCCAGAAAACAAAGGTATAGTCGATATCGTCGCAATCAGTGGGGGCGGTGTCGAGAGGGGTGGGATGAGCCTGCCCCAAGCAGCGCTATCTACCAATTGCGATCGTAATCGATTCAGGAGGAAAACAACCAGTGATAAAAATGTTGTGTTCATTTCACGCCGCCCAACACCGCCCCGACTGATTGCAACGATATCGTGTGCACATGTAGAAGGGCAGAAGCGCAACCGTGGACACAGGGTAATGCAGAAATAAAATCGAAAATCCAGGGAAGCGCTCATAGGATAGGACAGAGTGAAAAACGAGGTTCTATATCGATTGATGCATTCAGCGCGGAAAGCGTTGACTAACACCACATCTGAGCTGTCAATCGATATTTCAGGAAGCCATTAAGCCAAGCTAAAAGTGCACGAAAGTGTAGCTACAGGTCACGACACAGCGCCGTGCACATTTTGACGTCCAGTGTTCGCGACACTTTCAAGCGTCCCCCTTTTCACTCTTTTCCACCTCCAACCGGACACCGTTCTGCGGCTCTAGCTGCTCTTAAGTTCATCGAACAGCTCGACTCAAATGTTACGGACGGTGCACCCACGAATGTGCTCCTCGTCGCATGGTGACCTGTTGCTACGCAGCCGTGTAAACTCCATATCCCCGAAATGGGGTAGGCGTGGTCACGTATTCTATTTGAATGGCTGCGCTTTTAGTGGGATATTTTTATTTGAGATAAATGTAACTACTCTTCGCCTGATACAAAAAAAGATGGCGGTTGTCTCAAATTGAAATATTCCACGAGTAGCTCATCCTAAGCTCTGTTTAAATGGAGTACGCAGCCACGCCTACCGCGTCTGAGGGATACGGAGAGTAAACGAATGGATCCAATCAATGATATAGAAGAATGTATGAGAGCCTGAAGTCCCACTTCCATTTTGCGTCACTCCACCACTGGCTCAGTTCGCCAATCCTCCACTGCAGACGGCTACGCTCATCGGCAAGATCACGAATTCGAGCGTCTTTCTCTTCAAGTACTTGAGCACAAGCCGAATCTCGGAGCTTTGCCCTATAGCAAAGATATGAGAAGCAAATTCAAAAATCCATAAATCAATGCGAAATGTAGTCAATGGTGACTCACGACAGTTCTTCATTAATTCCTTTCAGACGACCATTTTCGCCTTCAAGTTGCATTACATATTTCATAGTATCCCTAAAGGGACAGTCAGTAGTCGTAGTTAATCTCCACCAAAAAAAAGCGACTACTGCTAACGTGCGTGCGGTTGCGGCGCGTCTACCCCCAATGGCAATCAATAAAAAAGAGTGAACCTTTTGGGCAATGTCAGAAAAGTGTGATACTTTTGAGGTGCTTGGTTTACAGAATGCTCTGAATGGCCTACGAACCGCTTGATTACTGCTCGTTTTGATCACACCAATTTACTTCGTCTTCTTCTCTGCCCAGCGTTCTATGACCAATCAAACCTATCACAACTTCTTAATCATAAAAATAGATTAATCCTTCTAGGAATCCCCCCGCCCCACCCCTCTTTGCGGGATTATGGAAAAATTCAACCAGCGAATGAAATGTCACTCAGAGGACACTATCTCGTTGGGAGGGCGCAAGCGAGCAGAAAGGGAATCTGTCTAGCTTCCCGCCAACTGCCCCACCCTCCCCACTACCTGGACATTTGAAAATCACTTTGGAGCGGTGGAAGGTAGCCATATGGGGAATGGATCCGAAGACCGTACAAGTCGGAAATACCAACTCTATTTGCAGCACCACGTCCCCCCATTGTAATCCAGTACACATTGCAAAACGCGCGCGCGTTTGAAAATGAGGAACGAAGAGAAACTTCTTTTGAATTCAACGTACCTGTTGATTTGTTCACATTTCTGCCGTTCAGCTTCACTATTTCTGAACGATTGATTTGCTAGTTGCAATTTGGTCTCCAACGCTCGTATCTAAAAGATTCCTCGCCATGAAATGAATACTCAGTTGGAAATTGAAAATACATATTCATGGATAGGGAACACTCAGTCAGCTTGCACCAGAACCGGAAGTGGTGTGGCAAGAATGACGCTGTGAGCAGCGCCATGCGCGAACCATGCGCACAACGATCTAACTGGTTCAACAAGACAGTCGTTCAGTACAGTGTCGAGCAAAACGTCACGGAAAATGGTCCCCCAATATGACCCAGAGAGGTTTTCATACAAGTCCTCTCAGTCTCTCTTATGAGAGGAGAGATTGGAAATTAAACTATACAATCACACCCGTGGGTCCTAATCCTTGTTATGCTATGAGCGAGGTGAATGGGTCCGCAGCTGTGGTAGCGTGCCACTTTCCCCACTCGAAAGTGTACGGGAACGTGCTGGAGGGTAGCTCGCCTGATCGGTCTGGT
>MU966749.1:0-14692 GCA_036418165.1 Cooperia oncophora
TGTTTATAGCTTTTAAAGAGGAAAGAAACCAAATGGATATCACTCTAAAAGCTACTCTGCCGACTTGAGGGGTCAAAGATACTGTATCACTGTCAACTACACGATGACATGGACTGATCCCAAACTTCATGAGGACTGTACAGACGTTCGAATGGGTAATCACTGAAACTTCGGTCCTTACAGTCTCTGAAAAAGGCGAACCTGCCATAACTTAGGCCAATGAAGTTGGTTTGCCAACCTCCTGTGAAGTTGTGGAGCAAATGCCAACAAGCATCTTTCAATCGAAACAATGTCATGGTTGACAGAAAGCGTACATGGCAACTCTAGAAATCCTGGCAATGTGTTCCCAAATGATTTTGTCTGACATAGCTCTAGCTTATGTAGTCCTGTTAGTGAGCTAAACTGTCGTTCGCTGATGGTGGCGCTCCTTTTGGAGATTTACTGTGCACTGAGGTGTCTCCTCTAGAAACAACATCAAAGAGTGAGCCTATTCTGATGATATTTTTCTCGACTTTCTGTCGTTTTCTGCTTTATTCAGCGAATATCTAGCTCAAAAAAATATTAGCACAATTAATCTGTTCATTCAGTGTCCGTGTCCTCAAATAAGGTTTTCTTAGGCCCTTCTCCATAGAAAGAGGTGACCTTTACTCAAAAATGCAAGAAGAGGGCGACGGTACTTAGAGGGCATGGTTCAATGAGACATTTCCAAAAGGTCGCGTTTGTGAGAAAAACCCAGAAAGGGAAGAAACCGGAGAAAAAGGAGAATTCCCAGAACATAAAAAGTACGTGTTAACTGGAAGTCGAAGAAAGTGCTCTACACCCGAGCTGAGAATTCGAGAATTGGCTACGCAGCGAACACTTGTTTGTTTTTTTTGTGCCTGCGCCCACTCTCGGACTCTCACATTGGATGGGGTGAAAGGGATCGGTCTGTATAGGCTTCTTTTCTCCTCTTCTCCCGTACGTACCACGTGCGTTTCGCACACTCTTTGTAGCTGTGTTCATACTTTGGCAGGGCAGAGTCGCAACTTAGCGATCAACTAGCGTCCACCAGCGCCATCTAGCGTTTGGAGCGTCCGTCAGCGTCCAGCGGGCCAGGAAGGTATAAGATATCTGAGTGGTAACGGCCATCGTCGACCAGCTTCTGGGCCAACTACCTGTCAGCTGTCTCGATGGAAAGAAAAGCCATGCAATCAATTTCAATCTAGCCATCTGCCGAGTGTCTATTGTGTCTGTCCACACTGCGACCAGGAAATACGCATCGTAATTAGTGGGGCGTTGTGGTTGCACAGCCTACAACAACTACACGATCTGTCTCATCGCAGTCTGTCTATTTCCTCCTTTTCTCATAGCACTAACCAGGCCTCTGCTAACTGCTCGTACTGTCCATAATTCTGTGTGCTCTCTGGTCGCTTGTTAGACGGCGGTAAAAACGTTAGCTCGAGACCGTCTTGATGATAAGCTGGCAGAGCCCCGGAGGATCGCCGGGAGGACGCCCACCCGTAGATGCACCATTCTTGACAGATCGATATAGGTACTTGTCCTAGCGGTCTGACATGGGCTGGCAGGATGCAGAGATGGTCGTTGATGTGCTGCCGCCGCACACAGTAATGGGAGCCTTTAGATTGGGCAGTATCGACGCGATCAATCCTGGCGGGTTTTCCCCCTTCCCGATTCTGCTTGGCCAAGAAAAGGCAGTTTTTAGCGCTACCCTCCATTCTGGGCCACGAAAACTGCAAAAACAGGACTGTCCGAATCCACTGGACCGAACGCCAGACTCTGGCCGTACTGCGCCCTGCTAAGCTTTGAGAATTGACAGAGCCTTGAACGTGCGACCCGCGTGGCTCCTAGACTGCTTGAGGTCCGGTTCTCTTCCGCATTTGGTTTGAACAGCTCAAGTAGGTGGTCCCGCATACGTTTTATAAACCAAAACAGAGACTGATTTCTGGAATAGCTGCCCAAGCCACGCTTTTTAGCCCACGAAATAATTCGACATGTGCTTATAGGCTGCGGCATCCGAACATTGTTCAATTATACGATACATATGAAGAGAAGCAATACGTATACCTCGTTATGGAACTGGTCACAGGTGGAGAACTATTTGATCGAATAGTCGCTAAAGGGTCCTACACAGAAAAAGACGCGAGCCATTTAATACGACAGGTGGGTCCTTTGAAGATTATGGTGCTTTTCAAGGTCAAATTTAATTAGCTCAAACTTCAGGTGCTGCACGCTGTCTCGTTCATGCACGGGAATGGTGTCGTTCATCGAGATCTCAAGCCAGAAAACCTCTTGTACTTCAATCAAGACGAGGTGCAACCAGTACTGAACTGCCGCGTTTTAGTCCGAAATGGGCTCGGTTTCAACCGGTCTCCTAATTGCTCTGTTTAGGACTCAAAAATCATGGTGTCAGACTTTGGCCTCTCAAAAACCGAAGATTCCGGCGTAATGGCAACCGCCTGCGGAACTCCGGGGTAAGGACTAGATTTATCTCTTCTCATCACCATAGTGAAAGAGCTGGGAGAGGAAGCTGGTTCCATGCGCTTGGACCAAACATCAAATGCTGAGTGTTATCCCAGACCAGTCAACGCTTCTCTGCTCTATGGGTCGCCATTGCCAATCTAAACGTGATCTGAATGCGTGGCGCATTCCAAAGGGGTTTGAACAACCCCTGAAGCCCGGTAGTTTTGTAGTACTCGTATAACTCGTAGCGTTCCTGCTGGTGAGAACAGTTGTTGTGCACTGCAACTTTAACTGTATGAAGGAATAGGCTAAGGTATAGTAGAGAGGAAGCTTCCAGAGTTGATGAGTTAGGGGTGGTGGCCCGGGATGCGCCATGCACTTCATTTCCTTTCACCATAGGTGACGGCTCTCCGAACGTGACATGGCCCTTGCGGATTTGTGGGGACTCCGTGAGGTTCAAAGGTGTGTTTCCGCCCTGAAACCAACGGTTGAATGGGCAGGTGAATAGTTCGGATAGGTTGAGCGAGAGGTGGCCAAGCACCTGACCTTGGGCTTCATTCGTAATAGGCGACTTTGCGGCTACACAACCTCGCCTTGGGGACAAGGGGTGCGCCATTGGAAGATGGACATGCGCTAGATTCGGAATCTTACGACAGCGACTATAGGGGCAGCTGGCGTTCACCCAATCGGCTAAATTTGGATCCCTTCAGGACGTCTTGGAGCCAATCGGCCAATCCCGAATTTATTAAAATGCAAACCGGCTCCCAGCCTTAGCCACTCTCGCAGCTGCCCTACCTTCGCCAGAGAAAATAGGTGAAAGTGGTTTTTGGTTGGTAACGGCTGTTTGGGCTCACGATAGTTCTCACAAGGATGGCTAAGCTATGCACTAAGGTCATGCTGTAAGAGGCTTCAAGACTGCCGCATTGTCGCGCTAACCGGGCGAGTGTCCTATCCTTACATCACCTTAGAGGCTCTTACGTTCTCGAGCTGAAAACGTAGGAAGGGAAAGAGGCAGAACACTTTACTCTCGTGGGAAATCCCGGGTGTCCTGAAATTTCACAAAATGAACTTTGAAGCGCTAGTCCAGAGAGTAGCTTGGTTGACTGACTCCGCCCATACGACTGGCTTGGACTGTAATCTTAATCTCAGAAATAGTTGGTTTTGCTGAGTCTCACCGTCTATTTTTCAAGGTATGTTGCACCAGAAGTCCTTCAACAGAAACCATATGGAAAAGGCTGTCGGATTGTATGGTGCGATAGGAGTAATTGGCTATAATTTTGGCTCTGCGCGGTAAGTCACTAGCATTGCCCCAACTCATCTCTAATTTGCTTTTACACTGGGAATTATAGCCATTTGGAGTATAACTTTAAATCTCTTTCCTATTAAATTCCGTTGAACTGCCGAAAGGTTTCGATGCATTTTAATTTCATTCGCTTGCGGAGGAGGCTGACTTCTGGGGTAAAGGTTGTCCAGGTTAGTGTGAGTTATCGTGGAGCCAGGGGATTTTTTCACCTTAAAATAGCAAACCAAAGTCCTTCTATTCTGAGATGACCGAATAGAAGAGGAGGAATGGCGCTGAAGTTCTTGAACATCCATCTTTTCGGCGTGCACGTCGATTTGCCAGTGATCTACCATTCAAAAACATGAGGCCCCCTTTTTCTAATCGACGCGTCCATTTTGTTTTTTTTTCCTTCGGAAGCGGCATGTTCGTCTAAAAGAACGGTGACGAGGGCGCAATTGGCCGTCTAAGGCGGGCACTCCGGATGTGGATCGAGTTAGGACCTCACGGCCACGTTGATGGGTGCACCCCACATGAACCCACCAATCCAGGGGGACTAGGGTATACTACCAATAAGATTTCCCCAAGGTACCCTTGATTTCTGAAAGTGGGGTCGTACTTTCAAACTTTTCCTATCAGGATCCTATACCCTGGTAGTAATGAATCCCGACAAAAATCAGGCGCTTTAGGGTGGGAGAGGGGGAAAAACTAAATGGTACACAGCGGAGCCGAGCAAGGCCACCTGGTGAACTTGTACCGATCCTTAACTGGCCTAAGGAGTTTACAGGTTTCAGCCAAATATAAAATTGCCAGCTAACAATGAATTAGAAAAAGGGAAAAGAAAAGTGCAAGAAATGTCTGATCTAAAAGGAAATGAAAAGTGCAAAATGCCTATCCCAAGCCGAAAACCGCCAAAAATTCTTTTTCACTGTGAAACCAGTCGGATCACCTGCTCGACTCCCTCTCTTGCCGTAGACACCGAATACTGCGTAAAGTTCAGTGGAACTAAACTCAGGTAACTTGGCCTCTATGGCTGTCGGACTTAGCGAATAAGATCTTTGAACTGGGGGTGCAAAATGTGGAATGTACTCAAAATGTGCGCATGAACCAGTGCAGTTAAAAGCATTGTTCATTCCTTGAAGTCTTATAGCTTCATATCATGTACTTTCCACGGAATGTTTTTACTTAGGCTTTTTTTGTAGTCGGGAGACGTCTCACGTTGAGGACCCTTTTGCTTAATATTGATTTGAATAGCCTTTATACTTCCTTTTCCACAACCGATCGATCATCCTGCCAAATTGTTAGTGATGGGGAGGGGGCAGAGCACATCATTAGTTGGGGATTTTGGTCGACTCCGTACTACCCTTCTAAGGAGGGATGGCTCGATACGATCCTGCACCCAGTTCCCTCTTCTGATGGCTGTCGAGCTGTCGAGCGGGGGAGGGGGGGGGTTGGAGGGGAAATATAGCAAATGTGAAACGGGAGGAAAATACAACCTCCTCGCTTCTCCCTGCCCATCCTAGCCAACACTTGCTTAGATTTTCCCAACCTCCTATCACTTTTTCCGGAATATACTGAGAATTTTCCTGGTTTTCCCGATAGATTTTGCTGCCAGCAGTGGAGTTCGAAGCGGGGAGGGTAATATATAGCACATGAAACAGAAAAACTTCTGGAGTCAATAACCGCGGAAAAATCAACTATCAAAAACAGGCAAATACAACAAAAAATGAAAAGGAAATCCTTAGGTGAAAGGCATTCTTATCAACTTATCGTCATCTATCATTATAAGATCACTCATTATAAACTAATAGAACTAGCAGTAAAGAGAAAATGCAAATCACAATTAAATAATTTTTGAAACTACAAAACATCTTAGAAGAAATCTTATTGCATTTCATGAATTTATTATTCAGTAAATATTAATTTTCGAAATATTGATCTTGTACAACTCATTATTCTTCTTTCCATTTACTGACGACACAAAAACGAGGATTAATAAATACAGGGGGGGTGGCAAAGAAAAAATTCAGACCAAGTTACCATATCGAAGCAGTTTTCGCTCCCCAGACACGAGGACGGTCGGATACGAGTAACAGGCGGAGATACTCAAGATGTTCCTCCTAAGCAGCGACGCTGCGCCCCTCATGTACACCAAAATATGAAGTCATCTCCAGTCGCAGCCTGACTGGAGAAGACTTGGAATTCATGTCACCTCCAAACAGCTGCGAAACTTCTAGTGTGGATGCACACATGGGATTAAGCTTACCTTTAGAGCAAGTACTCTCGATCTATGAAAACCATCATTATCGAGCCCTCGTCAACGTACGCTACGATCTAGGACATCATCTTCACCTCAGTCGCCAAGGCGCCAGTTGATGGTGGGACCGGACGTACCTGGAATGGAGAGACCGATATTTTCTTCGTGGGCCCGGACTAAGGTGAGCGCTGGCGCGTATACTTTGGCTCGTGAAAGAATATCCTCCTCACATGTGGTCGCCCGTACCTTCTTGGAAACTTTGTACTGCTACAGCATTGAGTGCCACCACATGAAATCGAAGGGCGTTGGAGAAACTCTTGCCTACTTGTAATGGAAGGGGTTGAGTACCTGAAAAGTGGAATATCTAAGCAGGCCTAAGATCTAAACCCCCTTCAATTACCTGGCTCGGGCGGAGTTCAATAGGGTGGTCTACAGTGGCGGAGAAATCAACGATCTCGCTGAACTCACGCACCCACTGACGGTCGCGTGGCAGAATCTCTCGATGGCGCTCCTCCAGAAGGCTGTGGCGGAGTATCATGATAGTATTTGATATGCTCTTTAATATGGTGGTAGAAATGTCCGATAATAATTTGATAAAGTGTAACTTATAGCGCCTCGAAGTCGAGGAAGAAAAAAGTCTTTTTTTGGCCCCCCTGTATCTAACTCGTTGTGTTTCGCTCTATATGGGCACGTGCGAAACGGAAACAAATACTCTTATATTGACCACCATATATTAGTTAACAAAGAGCTAAATGTGTGGCGCATTAATTTGTGCAAGCACATCACAACGGCTACATTTTTTAACTTTTTTTCACTACACTTATATATTCAGTTCGAAAATGAGTAAACAGCCTGCTTACTGATTCCAGATATCCGTCCTTTTTTATGACGAACAGCGATTGCCGAATCTCTTATGCATCAATCATCAAGGGTGAATACGAATTTGATGCCCCATATTGGGACCAGATCTCAGATTCCGGTAAGCCATTTGGGAGAATGTCAGTTGTCAACCTACCGATGTTGAAGGTACTATTTTAGCCAAAGATTTCATCTCTCATTTGATGTGCTGTGATCCGGAGCAGCGTTTCACTTGTGAACAGGCTCTTGAGCATCCTTGGTAAGTTTTGGCAGCTGGTCTTTCTAGTGATCCATTCCTTAAGCTGAGTTTTGCAGGATCAGTGGCAATACTGCCTACACTACCGACATTCACGGTTCCGTCGTTACTCACCTCAAAAAGTCTTTGGCGAGGAGAAATTGGCGAAAGGTCAGTATCTTCTTCTCTATCGTATCCTCTACTTATACAGGCGGAGGGCCTTAGGGTCGGGGTTATTTTAAGGACTCGGGTGCTACTTCCCTATACTCATCAATTCCATCCCTACGATAAGTGTTGGTCTCGGTTGAGTTGCACTACGCCACTAAGGACACAGAGAGCCAGAAAGCTCGCAGTTCTGCCCCACGCTTCCTCCAATTACGGAAGTGTCAAGCGTTTCTTTTTGTTGGACCTTTATCAGAGCTATTTGTAGCAGTTCGGCTTGGTGGGGGCATTCCCCTGAAACACCTCCAAGCTCATGATGACCGGAGGTGTGCTTACTTCGAACGATTTTCACAACTTAACAGTTGCACAAGTCTGACCAGATTGATGACCTGTTTAGGTTGGTGCCATGTAACTAACAAATGGGTCTGACTAAATTGCGCAAGTTGCCCCAACTAGTCAATAATAGAGTCCCTTTTTCATTTGCTCCGTAGACCCGTAACGTGTTTGCTGCCTTAAATTATGGATGCTGTCGGTGAAGCAGAGTTGGACTCGGAGGAGGGAGTGGTGGGGGGCAGTTCTTTGTTAGTAGAATTTACAGGTTGAACGTAGCTCACCCATATGGTTCGGCCTGTATATCTTGTTCAACTGTCAGGCATGTATCAGGGGAGAAGACCTGGAGCCTGGCCCTTATCTGGTCGCGTTACGCTCTTCTCCCCCTTCCCCATGACAGTTGTATTAGTAGTATGAGGGCAAAAGTTTAGCGCAATGTGCCGATCGTTCGTCTTCAAAATGCGCCGTGTCTCTGAGTTATCCCAAGATTCGCGGAGGCTTTTGAATGTGGGGTTCATAATAACATGCAAGGGTTGGAAATGCCCGAGTCGGTGTTCATCCTCCTAGTAAGCTTCAGACCAATTAAGAGGCAGAGAAAGATGAAAGTATTGGGTGGTCCGACTGAGCAAAGGTCCCTGAATAACTGCTTCTCATCGCTGCTGCACTGCCCCCGTTCAACATGGCACAGCCCACGTTGGTCCTGTGGGCGGAGTCAGGCCTGCCACTGTGCCCTGTGAGGACGCTTTCTTTCTTCAGACAGCAAACAGGAGCCAGTGCAGAAGGGTAGTGGTGAACAGATCCGTCCACATGCTTATCGCAGATTGTGTCTTCAACACGCCCTCCTATAAAAATATTTAATAAAAAATAATACCGAAAAAGCCTGAATGTTGCGTACGACATATTTCTAGGCCTACAATGCAGCAGCGGCGATTCGGCAACTGCAGATGTTGCGATTGTCGTCAAACTCGAATCGAATCTCTTCACAACGAGCCTCAACCTCAGCTTTTCCTGTATAGCACTGGCCCGGCTTCTGTGAGGATTGCCGGTTTCTCAGACGTGATTGAATGCTCTTTTATCAGACATTTTATGTTTACTTGTACATTAAATCAACTTTTCTTCTATGGGAAATATATATTTGTAATGTTTACTGTATTGGTTATGTTCTGATTCCTTTGTGACCTGTCCAGTTCCTTCCGTCATTCCATTTTGTCGGAAGCGGGTCAGGAAATCCAAGCTGTGGTGATATGACGATGTTACAAGAAGCTACGCGTGCATAGAAATCGTAGTAGAACTTAAGGTAAGGCTGCGTTCACACTCTGGTGCAGCGTCCACTAGCGACCAATAGCGTCCACCAGTGTTCCAAGCGTCCGTCAGCGTCAGTGAAATGGAAAGTATAGATATGCCTAGCGTCTGTCGGCGTCTGCTAGCGTCCACCAGCGACAGATAGCGTTCGACAGCGTCACCGACGAGAAAAATATAGATATCGATCTAGCGCCTGCCTGCGTCTAGAACCGTTCATCAGTGTCTGGAGGGCTAGGGAAGTATGGGTAGCGATTAGCGTCTACCAGCGTGTGCCGGCGTGCACCAGCGTTTACCAGCGTCCGGAAGAGGAGAATTTGGGGCTGATGGAATAGGGGGAGACTGCCGATAGAGTATATGGCGCGTTAGGAGGGGACCTGTCTGCTACCCCCTATCCCGCCATACCCCGTTCTACCGGACGCTGGTAGACGCTGGAGGAAGCTGGCAGACGCTAGATCGATATGTGTACTTTCCTAGTCGCTGACGCTGCCGGACGCTCGGAAAGCTGGTGGATGCTATGGGTAGCTGGTGGCAAAGTATGAAACGCAGCCTGACTGATGCGACCTGAAAGTGCTTCATTAAGCTGAACCAATTAGATACAATATTATATATTACAATATACGATATTGTCCGCTGGCTGCGGATGCGATGCCAGAGGGCTGGATTTAGCGCGATGCCAGGCCTTCCACACTAAGCGTCAATCAAGCACTTCAGAGTTATTTAACTAGGCGTAATGAGTTCCCTTCAAATCAGTGAATTTTTAAACAAATTAGGTACCAGTCTGATCCTAACTACTGTTACTTATAGCGCTGCCATCAATCCACCTCATTATATCCCGGCGGACACTCGCCCTCCTCCAGGACTGATACTAAGGATATTATATCCCATGTACTTCCAAGCAAGGCGACTGAGCTTTGCTATTAAGGTCCCACCCTCATTTTTTTGTGCCAGTACTAGCGCAAAACAATTCATCCTTGATGATTGCAACCAGACCATGTCGTACGTTGGGGAATTTCCAGCGGGGGTAGTACTACGTTGGGGGAGGGGGGGAAGGTCCTGACTTTTCCTGTTTCTCTGTTGTACTATACCCTACCCCCTCCCCGCTCGAAGACAGCTATCATTTGGGGAAAAACCGAAAAATCGTTGTGAATTTTGGAAAAATTGGTAGGAAAAAGTAAAAGGTGGGAAGATGGGTAGGATATGGAAGAGGAGGGAGGTCGTATTAGGAGACGAAATCGAGTGAAGGGTCGTATTCTCCGAAGCAGGGCGCTGCCCTGATCAGCAGTCATCGCCGAGCTTAAGAGAAGAGGGTCAACGGAATCAGGATTCAGTTAATGGGGGCAGCGAGGACAAGACAATCGGAATTTATCGCGCGCGTTGGGAGGCGGTGCGCGGCATGGGTTGACCGAAGCAGCGAGACTCATGTGAATCTAAAATAAGCCGAGACAAGACTCTGTGACGAGTTATCGAATTTTCCCGTCCCACTTAGATTGAAGTGACCAGGCAGGGCAAACTCGTCTGCGACGCTCGCCACGCCCACTACTCATATTACGATTGTCTTGTCCCATATCCGGGCCAATCTGGCTTAGGTAGGAGTTCTTCTGAGCGCGATAAAATCGTTTCATGGCTGTCGACCTTTCCCCAATGTTCCCCGTCACACATGCGCTATATTTGAGCATTTCATATGTACTATCGCTACATCAGTACACAGCGTGTAAAGCGGCGAAGATGACCCATCCCTCTTCCTAAACCCCTTCCCTTAGTGCGACCCACTTTACCAACAGAGTAACTTATCCAGCGTTCTACCACTACCTGATGATTTCCGCATCAATATGGATCTCCTAACTCAATCCGTTTCCATTAATGCTGACGGCCATGAGCAAAGAATATGAGCCTGTTTCTCCCCAATGGCTAAAATACGACCCCTAGGGTAGGTTACGCAAAGCCGAAGCGTGCTGAATGTAGCGTTTTGCTCGGAGGGATCTACGCTTATGGAGTGACGATTTCTTCTGGCTGCTTGTTGCATCAAACAAACCTATTGAGAAGGGACAAGGACTTTTTGGTTCCACTCGCGACATGCCTTTGCTGCAGGCCGTGCATAAAAATCGCCAAAAAGCGGAATCGCATTGATTTTTGGTGCCCAACACGTCATTCAGAAGGACAACCATTCACAGTTATCTTCATTCATCTGCGATTTTGTCCTTCTGGCACGTTACTGAGTCTGAATGCTACTCCCTATTTTTGAAATCTGCTCCTTAGGACAGACTCGCAGATTCGAACCTCTTGAGGATGGAAGTGTACGCTCCTTGAATCCAAGCAGCGAGGCAACCTAACCTTTAGGTCAAGGCGTACAGCCAGACGCGATGTGTAAATTCGGCGCGACAGTACGTCCCCCGCCTTTCTTTTCGGTTCTAGTTGTTGTTGTTTGCTCTGACGAGAAGGATTAGATACGTAACGATTCGCAAGCGCTTGCGGCCGCTTATGATTCTCTGGCAAATTAGCGGTGGAGCAGATCTGTTGGCTGGGTGGAAATCGCGGGACTTTTTATGGGGGTATAGCCTTTTTAATTGTGGGGCTTTTCAGAACGGAAGGCGGCATGTTGAAGCAATGTCTCTACTGTTGCGTTTTCTACCTACTCGCAATCTGAATCTTCCCCCTTTCGTGAAATATTTCGGATGTACGGACGCATTAGTGGTAAATCGCGAGCGGGTTTTTCTGCTTCAGACGAGAATAACTTTTCTCGAACGCAACCTGTTGCAAACATATTTCCCGATGAACTGAGGCAAAACATAATTTCATCGATCGATTTGGTCCAAGTGTGCGCCGTGCATTACGCTTCTACGCAGAGGTGGTGGAAAGGTGTAACTTCTGATTTTAGGTGATTTTTGTCCATGCAAGCAGATGTTTGTTTAGGGTTTGGAAAGGTCGATACGCACGAATCTGTTTGAGATGTATTATTTAGTCATCTACCTACTTACGAGTTCATGCTAACTATTGATATTGCTAATCAATTGTTTTAATATTTTGTAGTCTTCCTTACATCCGGGTCCTCTGCAGCTTTCCGTCCGCTCCATCAAACTTAGCGATGACACTTTTGTGCTGTTTGGTGCTCACCGACCCTGCGTTTACGACCCTCCCCTTTCCCGCGGTCAAGTACGACCCCGGGTTTCGCACAACGATGCTGTACCCTGTCTGTAATGCATTGGGCTGCGATACCGACGTAAGTGGGGTTGAGATCGCCTGTAGAGCGATTCAAATGTGCTTACCCTGACGAGTACACACTGAAAGAAAGGTTCCTCCGATGTTGACTGGAAGTTTTCTCGCTGAAGTACGTCAAAATAGATTACCGATAGCATTCATAGCATATGTTTCGGTAATTCGATATCTTCAGAAACATCCAGCCCTACGTCAGAATCCTATCGTACTCATGACACCTTTGTTTCGTCCTAGAGAGCTTAGTCTATTCTTATCTCACTAGAAAAGATCAGTCATTCGCTTTTTTCACTCAAAAGTGAAATATCATGTCGAAATATCCATCTCTCTCCTTGAGCATTGTTGTCACTCTGCAGAGACTGCAAATGGACGTCATCAGAGAAAAAGGTGAGTGCCATCCATCGCATTCAAAGGCAGATGTTGCAGTTTGCTTGCAAAATCAAGGGCATAGAATATCAAATTTTTGAACGAACTGTTTATGTAAGAAAAGTATTTGTGCACGGAGATGTTGTTCGCCCTACACTAAAACTCTAATCTCTTGGCAGTAGGCGGCCAAGGGAAGGTTGAAGGTTTACACACCTTATCCTGATAGGGAGTAGGTGTGGCCTTCAAACATGGCATAGGACAGGTTACTCGTGAGATATTTCAATTTGAAACAACTGCTACCTTCTTCCACATTGGATGAAGACATGATTACAACTGTGGCAAAACGAAAATATTCACGAGAACCTTGGCCGCCGCTACGTGGCCGCCGCTACGCAGCCACACCTACCGCATCTCAGAGACTTCGAGTGTACATGAGCACAACTTCCATTGCCGCAATGAAGTTGAATGTTTGGCACTGTTCAACTATTACTACCCCAATTTTCCGAAAACGGCCGGATCTTGATCGACTTTTTTCTACGGGGGCAGATTTGGCTGAAAGTTGGGTTCTAGGGGTCGACCTCCTGAACACGAATATCACATCCGCTCTCCGCGAAAGCTGCTAGCGCCCGACTCCAAGGCGCGATGCGCCGAGCTAGCGCAGGATCACCAAAAGTCCCTAAAAACTTGTGCCCAGGGTAGTCCCACCTTCATGAACACGATTACACATCACCTCCTCCCCGAAACTGCCTGGCGCCGCACCACAGGCGCTAGGCTGCCAAAATGCCCTAAACACCGGCGCGAGGCACTTTCAGGCCCAAGTGAATGTGAATGTCTGTGTTCACGATTGTCGAATTATACCCCTAAATCTAATTCACAGGTCGGATGCGCCGAGGTAGCGCAGATCCAGCCAAATCTCCTGAAAACTTGTGCCTCAGGGGTTAGTTCGCTACTCATGATACACAGGATATCATAATCCACTCCTACTCCCCTGCCTTCCGAAACTGCCTGGCGCCCGCACCACAGGCGCCGGCGCCAAAATGCCCTAAACCCACGGTGCATGCGGGTGAAGGCACTTTTCCAGGCCAAGTGGATGTGATATTCGTGTTCACGAGGTCGAATTACCCCTAGAACCAAATTTCAGCCAAATCTGCCCCGTAGAAAAAAGTCGATCAAGATCCGGTCTGTTTTCGGAAAATTGGGGTAGTAATAGTTGAATAGTGCCCATGGAAATGTTGTTTGCCCTAGAACTCTAATCTTTTGGCAGCAGGGTTCTAGGGCAAGCAGTGGTTAGGGATTGAGGTGATGGGGTGTCGTACTGGCACCCGCTTTCGGAAGGGGGTCATACCTACACCACAACTTCACACATCACGATGCTCTACCCTGTAGGTACCTCCTTATACATGAGACGGAGTAGGCTTGACTTCTGGACATGGCACAGAATGGGTTGCTCTCTTATTTCCTTTGAGGACAACTGGCATCTTGTTCTGTGTTGAACAGGGACACCACCACAAATGTGTCAAAATGAAAATATCTCTGAAAGCACAGGCTCTGCCAAGTTTAGCTGAGTACGCAGCCACGCCTACCTTATCTCAGAGGTTCCGAGTCTGGAGATATGTGGTGCGCATGAAACGGGAAAATCAACATTGAGAAAAAATTTTTGTCGGACCAAACACAACCATTGCTGGGCATCCCTTGCGTAGAAAGTGCTCTGACAACCTCGATTGAGGAGCGGCGAATCCTAGAAAGAGTTAGAGAACGCCAAAAGCTGAGCCCTCTAAGATTCCCAGTTTTTATTTACATAATGTTTTTTGTTATTTACTACATGTATTTAATATTTTAAAATCGACTTTACAGCTGTCACTGCACTTCAATGATTCATCTTTTTGCTTGACTGGTAAGTGTTAGACGCACTTGGTTGCATAGTAACACAAAGGACTAGGGATAAGTGCATGCCGAGAAATATTCACCAAAAAAGGTGGTTTTCATAAGTTCTGTCGTAATGAGACACTTATATAGTCACAATCGTAACATATTGTGCATTGTTAAAAGTTGAATTGCTGAAAGACTCGTTTCCCTAGAAAGTAACGAGCCGCCAAGGTGGCAGGTTTTGTTTCCGATACATTTTCTTGCGCTGTTGGGCTTGGGAGGGCTATTTCGCCATGTGGCTAGTTCGTTTTGCTAGTTCATGTTATCAGCAGGTCTCACCAAAATTAGATCTGTAAATTCCTGTGAG
>MU966752.1:0-15117 GCA_036418165.1 Cooperia oncophora
CCCGCTGCTAAGTAATGTTGCGCGCAACGCCGCGTAAATCTCCGCAACCCTGCAAATAAACGCGCCTCAAACCCCGAAATGACAGGGTGATTGATAAGAATCAATTGCTCGGCTTTTTCGTTCCGCTTCGTTCTTCTGGTTGGGCAGGTTTCGGGGCAGCTTGTACTTCTTCCTTTGGCTGGGCTTCTTCCATCAACTGCTGAAAGAAATAATCTCATGAAGTTTATTGGTAAACAGAACGATTCATTACGAAACACACTTGCTGCCTTTTATATTCTCGTTTCTCCCGTAGATATACGATGAAGGTATAACCACCTCCTAATATTGCGAATATCGCAGTCGCCGGCCATCAGAGTCAAGCATACCCTGATAAGCGAACCACTCCGAACATATTGCATCATAAGTGCATTTAGCACTTAACGAATACATTGTCGGATGCAGTACACTGATTAAACAAAACTCTAAGGTGAAACTAATAACCAAATCGCAGCAAGTTTGATCGTTGTATGCAGGCACCATAATGCTAGCTCATCGAGGCTTGTACTCGCACCATCGGAAAACTGTAAAATCCAGTAACTGGGGCGGCTCACATGCACCATCTCGCAGCTTCCCAAGAGTTGACATGTGTTAGCCGTTTCTTTACACGTACCAGCAAGAGGAACTAGCTAAATGCGAAATGCCCCCTCCAAGCTGAACAGCGTTATAAGATTCATTTTTACTCTTTCCTCAAATGTAATGTGCACACTGAGCTAGAGAGATGGGTCAGAGGGTCGCCTCCTGTGGAAGTGGTATGGTTGCACCTTCTAGTCCGCTAGAAATTAAAAGCTAGGGGCTTTTCACAAATAGAGACTGTCGGACTGCCGCTTGGGTGACCGTATCTCCACTGTCTTCAACCTCAACTCCAACGAACATTATGCTCTACTCGATTTGCGATGCTATCACACTAGTAGCAGGCTCATGTTCAATAAAGGTGTGCTCCAGCCCTCTTTATCCTCGGGATATGGAGCAGGAGTTGCGCTGAGAGAGTAAAAAAGGAGATTATCTCACAGTGGATTCAATGCCGCGCCCTTCTCTTTCGTACTGCAATGCTAATGCTTCTCTAGGGTGGCCTCAGGGGAACGGAAGGAGTGGTAACGAGCCACGTTTTTAGGTGGGGTGCAACCTCATACAGAGTCGTTCAAAACCCGAACATGACTGACATCGCGCCTACATTTGAAGAGAACGATCGGAATCTCATTAGGTATGCAAATGGATCTTATCTAAAGCAGTGACCAGAGTTCAGCATCGTGATGTGTGAAGTGGTAGTGTCAGCACGACTCCCTCCAAAGGTGGGTCTCTGTACGACCCCTCTCCCTTCCCCAACACCTACTTACCACTTTCCTGCAAGTTCCCAGCTTCCTGACAGTTGTTCTAAAATTTCCCACATTTTCCAGTTCTGCACCCACCCAAGAATTTTCCGTCGAGCGAGGAGGTGGGGGAGGGTTGAAGGAGCCAATGTGAAGCAGAGAAAACCGCGAGAAGTTGACAACCGTCAAAAAATTCCTTAAAACGCGGCAGATTCCTCTAGAAAGCACCGACCCCCCTCTCCCAACATCACCAAACTCCCCCCTCCCCCTGCTCAACGGTCCAAGTACGACCCCCCCCCCCATATGTTTCACACAACGATGCTCTACCCTGGCAGTACACCTTTATTGTTTTGCTGCAGCGATTAAATGTAGAACAAAGTGGAGCATTACACATTCGAATACTCACCAGTTCCCAAATTGTCTCTGTCTTCATCTTGAGGCTTGTGCGTTCGCCTCCCACCTGCACCATGTCCTTTCTTCGTCTTCGCATCCGCAACGGATGGTCTCCGCCTGCGAATATACCAATGAATTTTGTTGTTCAGTCACATTTCAGCCCCATGCAGGAAAAAAGTGTGGAAGCTTCAATCCCAGCCACCTCTTTAGCAAGAAAAGTTTGACCGTGGCTGCCATAGTTAGCAAATATAAGGGGATGCGGAGCTGACACAAAGTCGTGAACGAGCCGGAGCCGCGACAAAATCCAAGGCACCGCCGGCTGCTTTGCAGGGCTTTCTAGATGTCGTTCTTCCTCAACACGCTCCACTCTGTTAACTTTGATGCACGACCCGCGTTCACGAATGCTGAGCTATACTTCATGAAGTAACAAGTGACTCAAAAGTGAAAAATGAGAAAAAAAACCGGCCGAAACGCCCCTCGATTGCCGCTGTTTCAGCGCGTTTTACGTGCACCAAGGGGACAAAGGGCGTGTCGACGAGTTCCCATTTGAGCGGGCGCCAGCTTCTCTCTTCTGCTCTCTCCATTCTCTCCATGCCTTGCCCCACTCACTCTTACCATTTCAAGAGAGAGAGAGAGAGAGAGAGAGAGAGAGAGAACGAGGTAATAGAGAAGCACGGCACAAAGAGGAAGTCTTCAGTAATGAAAGAAGGCCAAACAAGGCGCCTGAAAATCAAATGTACGGAAGGCGCGCCTGTGAGCCCACCCGGTAGTCGTTCATCGGTGACTAGTATTTGAACAGCTCAATTGTGTGCTTGTCTCTTGTCCTGCCTGGCTAAGTAAACTCGAAATCTCTGAGTTGTGGTAGGCGTGGAAGAGTGCTTCAACTAAACGGCTGCTGTGCTTTTGGTGAAAATTTCAATTTTGGCATATTTGTGGCTCTGTCCGTTGCAGATCAAGATGAGAGTTGTCTCGAAATAATGTATCCCACGAGTAATTCCTTCAATGCCATCTTCAAATGCCACGCCTACTCCGTCTCAGGGATAAGAAGTGTAGGACCGAGAAAAAAACCTGCGAACATACTTCTTATCTAGTACACGGAACACGACTTTCCCTCCAGCCCTTTCTTTCAGCTTCTTCTTTTCATCGTGACTTATCTCTGAGTAGGTCTCGATCACAGCAACAACATCCACCTCATCTTCCTCATACTCAAGGCCCACTTTGTGCAGAGGATTTATTGACGTCAAATTTGGGTTGCCAACAATTTGAATAATAGGACCTGGAAGAAAAGATGTTGTCAAGGCAGTGGACACTATTGGTGGAAGCGGGCACTGGTTGCCATTGGTGTAAGGGCTGCGAGATGACTCGTCGCCACACCTCATTTAGCCCATCCACCAAGAACGTTGGTGACAATCGCCCTCCCCCAGCTACTGTGCCCACTACCACTGAGTGCCATAAATTTCAGAATCTCAATGTCAATGATGTCGTTGCAAACTTTTGAGAAGTTTGAAGGAAGATGTAATGAAAACTCACGTATGGTTGTGGTATCGGATATATTTCTTAGAGATTCCAAGAACGATAGATTTTTGATGCCCGTGTTATTAGTAACAATAAGTGAGCCTTCGATATGCATGATTTTCTTGAACTTGTCGAGTAAATTGAATGAAGATTCAACTGCAATTGACAAGTTGGTTTGCAAACATGCAAAACTAATCAACTTGGTTGTTCTGCCCGTCAACAGCTTCGCTGCGATCATACTCGGTTAAGGTGATGACATAGGGCACCATTTCTGGAACGGACGCAGGCCGAAAATGCAGCGAACTCAGAATCATGACAACAAAAAAAAACACAGAAACACTCTTATAGGAACGCTTTCGTATTGAGTGAGCCTCATGAAAAGAATAAGCACTCGACTAGGCGCATAAACAACACTGTTTTCCTCCTCCTCCAAAGCCTCTGTAGTAGCATACCGAACGCGGTGATTTTACACCCAAGGTGAGGTCACACTGGGGTTCGCAGCTGCAGTAGAGTTCTATTTTTTCCACGATGCATGGGAATGGGAGTGCAGGGTTGTGATACCCGGGTGCCGTCTCCCGACTATACTCAGGACACAGCATTATCTGCATCTGTACCAAGGTCTCTTGAAGAAACACGACAGAACAATCAGAAGTGAAGGCGTAGGCGGACAGCACCTTCGCCGATGAGTAGAAGTGTAGCAGACAGAAAGATAGCGCGAGCGGATATTCTCCTGTCTCTAGTCCATCCCGTGTATTGTTCGGAGGAAGAGTGGATCGCTCCTGCAGTTGCAGCGGATCCATTCAGATTCTTGAAGGAGCGGTCCGCGATGACCTATGATAATGCAAGAGGTTATGTGAGAAGGTGGTGCAGTCATGAGTGAATAACCATTCACCCAGAACCCAGCGCCAGTTTTGCGGGGGAAAGTTATACGCCGAGGGGATTAAGGCGCAGAAGTTGCTTCAGTGGTACATTTCTTTTTCCAGTGACTCCGCCTCCAGACTCCGCCTCCAAAGTCGGCTTAGCCAAAAGTAATGCTCCCGGGCAAGTATCATGGAGTGGATGCATTCAATGTCTCTTGTAGAGTCATAGGGTTCATTACTGGGAATCAGCGACGGGAATTGTCCCAGCGCGCGGTCTTTTCGGTCTTTTATCTCTACAGTTGTTTGAGGCTAGAGGAGGCCTGACGAATGCGTTTCCAACGTTCCCTTTGGCATTCTCTTCATAGATGGTTCACTTGGCGAATTTTCTTCCACATTTCTGCGAAATCACCTAGGCTTTTTATTGCGGACCGTGCCTTCAAGCCGTGCATGTAGATGGGTGTGCAGTTTGGCCCCAAGTATGCTAGAATGGTTGTGATCCAGCCCATTCATACAACTAAATCACATGTATTATTTGAAAAAGGAATAAAAGCAGGTAGCACATTAAGTCGACAAGGCGTAAAGCCTAGCAGGGAGAATATCGTGATACTGACTAAGGAGCGCGTGGTGCCTTTTCCGACCAAGGGCGCCGCTACCGCATTTGTATGAAGCGCTGCTGCATGGGTATATGAATGCATACGTGCAGCCGTAGCAGACAGTTTGCACCATGTCAACGAAAAAACTCGTACAAAATGCTCGTCCAGTGCCCTGCACAACAAAGAATTTTTTGCAAGTTTCCACCCGTTTGGCTCTGCTTCGACTGTTCCCGCTAAATAGCACCCCTACTACTACGTTCTACAAGTACCAAGTTGCCGTGCCTTATGACTTTAGCCATTACGTCTGATTTTCATGTTCATAGGAAACTACACAGTCATCGACGAAAATAACTAGCAATAAGAACACTGCGAAGGGTACTCACAATCATTATTCCGTATGATGAGACTTCCCAACATGATATTGCAATCAGTCAAACTGCTCAAAAACTTTTTTTCAGCTTTTCCATCGTCAACAACGCCTCCAAGACATTTTTTTCCTGCCAAACAGAATTCATACCTTGGTTAGCAATACAGCTTCCACTTCCAGCTTAATCGTCTAACTTACATAATTCACTAAAAATTTATGTGGTACATTCCGAGGATGCACTCGTTTTCCAACAAAATCGGACACTTTGAAAAATCAGATCGGACGTACTCTTTGCATCGGGCAGTTAATTAACTCGCAAGCCCCGTCCCTACACCCCACTAACTTTTCAGCGCAGTCACGGCTTTATTAAATTGGTTTTGTAAATACTGCTTCTGTTACTTTTCTGCATTTTCGCACATGCACACCCACAGAAAAGGTTGGTATAGCGACAAGGACAGACTTCGCCCACTTTTTGAGCGTCTTATTGCAATTTCTGAATTTTCATAACTGTTTTCGGCGTCATTCTTGTCACATTTAATTTCCAAGAAATGAATGTGCTAATGGATAGGTGGTCATACACTGGCACGCTTGGACCGCCCCTTTGACCAGACCCACGTTTGCGTCTCCTCGTGTAACTTTGATCTCTCTGCAAAATTCTCGCTTTTCTGGGCTGCAACAGGTGGCTCCGCTCCTCCCCCCCTCCCTGTTAGAAGCCATGACCCTTCACAGAAACTCCGGCTCACTTTCGAAGAATGATCCAGATGGGCAGGTTAGAGTCTCAACTGGCAGGTTATGGGCTCCCTCGTCGCTCGGAACAATATTTCCCTGGTTTTACGCTCCGGGTGACGGAAGAGACCATGAACGACCAGTTTAAATTCATACACTTCACAATTCGAGCTTGAACATCTTATACATTCCGGACCGCTGTTGCAGCATCATTTCATCACTTTTCGAGTGGCTAATCAGTAAAATCATCTGTTTCTTTCTCTTTTCTATGAGATATGTGTATTCTGTGCCTAAAAACGTGTCTTAGTAACTATGGACCTTGGACAAGACGCCGACCATACGAAACGGCGCAGAGAGAAAATTATGTGACACACCATGTGTGCCACGCGATCCGGAACGTGTTAAATTATTCACTGCAACAGCATACATTGTCATAAATATGCAAAGCGCCGCCCGTGACTGGCCACGTAATGCTTCGGAACGACTATGTGTTAAGTGTGACTGTAAATTTGCCGCAGAACTGTTTTTTGAAGTCGAGAAAGGTGCTTTCACCGTCGAAACATCATCTCAGATCGATAGCGTAACACCTTTCGTGGTTTCTGTTTCGGTCAAAGTCGAAATTCTGCTATCACTCTCCCAATCGCATTCACAAATGGTTTTGGGGACGGACAGACATACCTACTGCCTTTTTTGCTGGGCATGGGGCATTTCGGTGGGCGGGGTTTGGCGCTCCGTCAGCTCGTTCTCCATCAATTGCTGAAGTCTGTAAGCAACAGCAATTTACGGGAAAGGACTGATACACGATGTGGTACAGCAATTCCGCCTGTTCGCTTCTAGAATTGGTGGAAAACCGGTTTGGCGCCGCGCCAAACCCCTTCTCTCTCGCACGGCCCACCATCCGCAGCGACCAAGATCGTGCATACAGTACTATAAACAAACCAACATACAAACTGAAACACCAAGTAAGTGATTAGAGCAGGGTGATAACTTACCGCAATTATCGCTGAACTGAATTGAATGAGGAGGATCAACAAGTTTTTGTAATCTTTCCTCTGTATCGTCATCAGGACATATCTTCCCGTTATTCCGAACAATGATTTTTAATTTTCCCTTGTACCATTTTGGTCGTGTTATGTTCATACTGAGCAGGCTCGTAATATTCTTGAGGTCCGCGTTGTCCTCTATGATCAGTGCAGTAGCTGAAATCGTTAAATAAGCACTTATGTAAACGAAGAAATGAACCAAGAACAACAGTCTTTATTTTTTTACCGTTCAAAATACTTGTTTAATCGAATACCTATTCTTTTGGCGCCGCTGGCTCCGTCACACTGTAACTCATGTGAACCGACCACTTACAGGTCAACTTGCAATAAACGCTGGGTCAACTTTCCTTGTGTTGAGCTATGGTAACTTATCCCAATTTTTCTTGCTTGATAATCAAGAATTCAGACCCTCTCAGTTGATACTATGATACTATATAACCTCTTTTGTTTCAGACTTTTCTCACCAGAACGATCTTTTTTGTATCCATTGGACACAACCCTTGCCTTTACAGCAGGTTAAATTAGCTCACACCAAATATAACACTAGCCCCTCCCCAACGCTCAGTTTTCAGCATGGTCTCGATTTCCGCATTCTACTTCAATTAATTTTGTACATTTTTTTCCTATTTCGCACACATACAATGGCTGAAAGGGATTCACATGTCGATGGAAATGCGACTCCACTCAATTTTCCAGGGTTTCATTGCGAACATTGATTTTCTAAAACTTTTCTCAGCGCCGATGTTTCCAACCTACTCTTCACACTGACAAGGGAGGTGTTTCAGGTCATGGCGCGCTTTTTGGAAATGGTTTGTTGCTTGTTGTAGGGTACAAGGGTCACAAAAATGGGTTTCATTTTTGCTATGCGTTTCTGGGTAGGTCAAAAACTGAGTGAAAAGAATTTGACAAGAATGGGCGGTTTTAACAACCTTAATGGGCTCCTTTCTGCTTGTAACTTCGAGCATGCATAGTGAGGTGGTCACTAATTAGGCCTCAAAATAGATTCGATTAAAGTCAAAATGTAAGTATCATGTGGTAACACACTTGGCATGCATCGACGCAAGAGTGATGTTTTTGTCAGCGAACCCTTCACGACCACTGCGGCGGGTCGGATGGCGCAGTGGATAACACGACGGGTTCTGGATGGCACGGCAAGGGGGACTTTGTGGATCGGATCCTCCTCGCGGAAATGTTTTGCATTTTTCAGCTTTCCATTCATTCGCGTGCCTGTGTGTCTGGCAGTAGGAAATAAGTCAAGTATATGCCATTTGAAGGCATATACTTGTGGCCTGAAAGCGTGCTTGTGCTGGCCCTCGCAGTTCATGTCAGAAGGGTTATTGCAACGAAATACCATCACATTCATGTTCAGCGGGTTGGATTACCCCTGGGAACTAATGAACTAGCCAAATCTGACGTTTTGACCTAACTTAGAAAATGTGGACGCAGCAGCAGACTTGGGTCCACCCACTATGGATGAGTGGTCTTGGGATGGAATAAAAACTTCTACCGGTAATCAGGAAAATGATGCAGGCGGCACGAACAAGCGAGCCAGGTATTGTTCTTTGCGAAAAGACATGACTGAAGGGTTATTTCAGTGCAAAGACCAGTCATCACCAGTATGCTAGTCGGATTATTGGCTATCATCCAGGCGTGACCATCTCTACCCCATTTTTTCGAAGTTGAGTCAGAACCTCGGATTTCCTCAAGGTGGCGTTTCTAGGGGTTGTTTGACCCCCTGAACACGAATATGATATCTATTTCGCACGGAGAGAGAGCTGTGAGTCGCGCTACAGGTGCAAATTCACTGCGTCCAGCCTACCCGCAACAAGAAAAACAGTGAAGGAAAATCTCCATAACTCCGCTCATAGAATCGCTTCGCAAATTCTGAAGATAGTTTCGAGTTCAATGTGTTAAGATGAGTACAATGATATGCACTCACTGCAAATGGCCAGGTTGTCCTGCTGTGGTGGCCTTTCCTGGATGACACTTTTTAAACCGGCACTGTTGTGTGGAGAACCTTGTTTCCGGAAATGTTCACGTCTCGTTGCGTTGATACAGATGCAAACTGTTGCCGCAATGACGATCCGAACCAAGTCCCGCACTGTCGTGCCATCCATCGTAATACCCAGTACGCCATCCGATCCGCCAGCAATGGTCATGAAGGGAGCGCTGACAAAAACATCACTCTTGCGTCGGTGCATGCCAAGTGTGTTACCACATGATACTTACATTTTGACTTTAATCGAATCTATTTTGAGGCCTAATTAGTGACCACCTCATAAACTATGCATGCTCGAAGTTACAAGCAGAAAAGGAGCCCATTAAGGTTGTTAAAACCGCCCATTCCTTGTCAAATTCTTTTCACTCAGTTTTTGACCTACCCAGAAACGCATAGCAAAATGAAAACCTATTTTTGAGCCTTGGTGGACGCCCTACACAACGCAAGAAAACCATTTCCGAAAAAGACGTCCATGACTGAAACCTCCTTGTGAGGGGGGCAATACGACTCTGGTGACCCTCCCCTACTAACGCCTCCTATCAGTCTTATCAGCTAATATTACTCCCTGTCACCCACCAGTAATTGTTC
Organism: Cooperia oncophora; assembly: GCA_036418165.1. Classification (NCBI taxonomy): domain Eukaryota; kingdom Metazoa; phylum Nematoda; class Chromadorea; order Rhabditida; family Trichostrongylidae; genus Cooperia; species Cooperia oncophora. The sequence goes on from MU966752.1 coordinate 9,431, forward strand.
GCAGTGCACGCCCGCTATATCACTCTTGGTAAAGTCTCACCCGCTATGTGGACGGGCGCTATGGATTTCGTGACAGCCAGACTAACAGGCATACTCTGCGGGTTATATATATATATATTATATATAATATAATATATATATTATAATATATATATATATATTATATATATATATAATATATTATATATATATATATAATATATATATATATAATATATATATATATTCGTCATCGGGGGTAATTAAGGCGGCTGGAGTCACGACGCAGCTGCGGCGCGTCACGAGGGCGATCAGCTCTTCCCAGCCATTCTAATTTCAACGTGTAATTTCTAAGTTTTGAGGTTAGTTTTTTACTCGTCTTTTATGAAGTATACATTAGAGGGGAGTTATCACAAGAATGCTGAGTTGGGGGCAAAAGTCGGACCACGGACGGGATTCGAACCCGCATCTTCTGCTTACCGGGCAGCTGCGTTCCCTATTACGCTACCGAGGCCACTTTTGACCTCTCAGCTCAATGACTATTCCCTCCGAGCACTCACATCGGTTAGCCGATATCGGCAGTGAACCGCAAGGCTGAAGGCTTTTAACAAGTTTCAAGCTGTCATTGTTTGATAACTGCTCTTTAACGTCCCATCCGTGGTCCGACTTTTGCCCACAACTCAGCATTCTTGTGATAACTTTCGGATCGCGTACTGCGGCGTTAAACAGCAGTTATCAAACAATAACAGCTTGAAGCGGAGTGTTTTTTCTTGTTTTGCAATAGTGTTTTTGCAATTTTTTCAGGTATTTGTTCAATTGTCTGCTTAACTGTTTAATTGTACGCAAAAATCAGAGGAATCTCAATCATCACCTTGTGAAGACAAGGAACAACTAATCGTGAGAAAAGCAGCCAAAACAGCGTAAATAGGGAGAAAATGGCTAAAATAGGCAGGTGATCGCCGCGCTCGTGACACACCGCAGCCGCGTCGCGACCCTTGCCGCCCTATTCAAGTGCGCGGATGACGACTTTACAGTAGAATATTAGGGAAAGTTCGTTTGCAAATGATATCAGAATGGCAAAGATAAAGGAATGCACGCATTTATACAATACACGCATTTATCTGATATTTGGATGCCTTCTTTGGACATGGTAACCCTGCTCATGAGCATGGAGGATGTACTACCTGCACAGGTCAAACAACGTGAGGAAAGTGCTACTCGCTCATTACGAGGCCACGGCCTCGGTGGCTGGCCACGGCGAGACCCATTTTTATTTCTAAAGGGTCCTTGATAGTGCGGTTGTTCTGCTACGAGATCAGCAAGGTCCAGAACGGGGTTCCATAAGGAGTCCAGACTGGTTATTTCTACTTTTTGCTTTTTCTTCTTTTTTTGTGTTACTCGCCATTTTTTATCTCTGCACCACAGTAGGACATTTTTTGAACACAAAGCCGGTGCCTACAGAATGTATTTCTTTATTGGAAATACACATTCTACTAGTACATAATCAATCCTAATGTTAAGACGTACTGTGGGTAGACAAATATGAGGAAATCGCGTAAAATATAAAAAAAACTTACTATAGTGTGGGAAAATTGTGATGTGCTCCACCGCAGTGAAGTTTAGTGAGGTTACTTTTCTTGATGGTCAATTGTCCGTGAATTTCTTTTACATTCTTCAGCCCAGCTTCAACGTTGCTTTCGGCTGCATATCCAATTGTGACTTTGCCAATCAAAACACGGCAGTTTCCGACTGCTTTAGATATGTCTTCCTTCTTAAAAACCCTATCGCCCATATAACAGTCTGAAAGAAGAAGTCTCACTTCCGACAAACACTATTTGCCTCATTTTTTCTCATACAGATATCCACGGCTCCAGCGAACGATATTTGCTATGCGGTAGGCGTGATTCGGGACCATTGGGAAGGATCTATCCAACATGTAAAAGCTGTCTGCCTCGTAACTTGCGCGACGGCTTCGGTATGAGAATAAAGCGGAAATTCCTTTGGAAATAAACTCTCGATTAGTCAATGGACACAACGTCGTCAAAACATAGCGTGGAGCTAAGACCTACACCTGACCTCATCCAAACATAACTTAGAGACAGAACCCATACGGGTTCGAAAACTAGAAAATTCCCATTTTTCAGAAAGCGTAATATTCGGGTCACAGGTCCACCTTATCAGGAATTCGCCCGTCGCGAGTTTGGTCCAAAAGTTTACGTCATCTGCAACAACAGGGCGCAACCAGCGCATTGCCTTCATTTCCAACCTAGAATCTTAGAAGCTTCCAGTGCACCACTTTCTTTTGAGATGAATGGGGATTGATTCACAGAGGTGCTGATCAACCGTTGCGTGGGATGCCCACGCATTCGTCTCCCATGCAGAGTCTTAGTGACACTTATCGAAATCTAAATTTAGGGAGCAACCACCTCCAAACGGCGTTTACATGACAATGAACTAAAAATTTTGGTTTTGGTCCTAGTGCGGAGGGCCAGAGCGCCAGAAAAGTTGGCGCCATCAAAGGACTTGTGAGGCCTCTTTTAGCCATTTTCTGAACACCTGCTGTAAGTGCCCATGTCGCCCGCTTAGAATGTAGCGCATCTTCGAACATGGGTTTTTTTTTGCTTCTTCTCAAGAAAACTTTTTCTAAGAGGCAGTGAAATATTAGTATAGGTGGTAACTTGGCTTCGACTGATAATAAGCCGAGGAATTTACTTGGCCATGCGCTTCTTCAAATTTCAGTAGCCGCAACCAAGTTTATTCTTACGTGATCCGATGTAAAACGGTAAATAAACATGTGTACTAGAATATTAGTTCTTTCTTAGAAGTGTGCTAATATAAAGCTGGAAAAAAAGTCCTGTCACTGTTGCTCTTCTTTCTTTTTTGTTTTCTAAGTCAATATACAATGGAAACCAACCAGCAATATACTAGTCATTGTTGAGAAAGTCTTACGGGAACGGAATAGGTAGTAACCGCAAGGGCCTATGTCATTAGAAAATGTAGGCGGGGTATGGTCTCAACAACGCTCCTAAATGTTTTGGTGGGTCTGCATTCCAGTGTGAGGTTTCACATCACCACAACGAAGTGCCCCGCAGTTAGTCTAGCATTTTTCTCCAACAATTTCCATGTGTTTCTGGAGCTGAGTAGCATGAGTGATAGCGTTGACTGTGTGTTGTTACAGGGCAGCTCGCCGTGCAGCATAACACTCGAGTTCAGAGGCAGCAGAGGAGAACCTTCTTGAACCAGTTTGGTCTGCTATGATGGATCTTCTCCTCGAGGCAGTCACACGGTATTGTGTTAAGTGGAAGCATAGAGACCCATCTCCTGACTTACCTCACCATTCTCCAAAAACTCTTTTTGACGAGAGCAGGTAAGAAGAGACTATCAGGCACCCAGAAGCACCGCGTGCCATCCGTCAATGTACGAGGGATCTACCGACGCAGTATGTCCTTTTAATAGCCGAGGGCTTGCAGGCGGTTGAAGACTGACCGTTGAGTAAGTCTGTCTTGTCGTAAGACTGGGGGTGGTAACTACCAGATCCTCTCGACAGCTTCAAGAGCGGTGGAGTCTTCTAGTTCGTAGGGGCGTCCCGACCGAGGTTTGTCTTCGAAGATCGTGTCTCCTTTCGCGAAGCGAGCGAACCAACGGTGGACAGTCCTGATGGTAGTGGTGTCCTCCCCCAATGCACTGTTGATGTTGCGGACAGCTGCTGTCGTTACAGTGTCGCAACGCTACTCCCGCCTTACATAAATACGAGTAGGTCATATCGAGCATAATGATGAAAAAGCTGTAAGCAATTCAAAAACATCAACAGAGCTTCTTTCCCAGCCTAGTATAGTGTAAGATTATTACTTCAAGAATCCTGGGAGATTTTTCCCTAACCAAGAAGAAAATTTTCTTGATCCTTGAGCGCGCAACATTACCGCCTTGGTTTCAGTTTTGTTTGAGCATAGTCACAGCAAAGTAAGAAGCTGAGTTCGTCCTGCTATAATCGCTTTTATATTGGATGCCGCAATCGCAATCATTTTCGCAAGACCGCAGAATTGATATTTCTAGTGGCACTAATGGCTGAGCTGTAAAGGTACTCAAAAGAGAGCCAGACCTCCGTCTTCGTGCACCTGCATTCCGCTGAGTTGTTGCGCGCCACCTAATAACTTGATTTTCTCCTTATTTCCACGGAAAAAGACGTAATCCTGGAATGAAAAATCACTCATTTCGGTCGTGAATAAGTAAAACTGCTAGTGGTGATTACGATATTTTTAGGAAGATAAACGGTAACGTAATCAAAAACTACCAAAGAGAAGGAAGCTACGATGGGGGGAGGACTTTGACTAAGGTAATGATGGGCTCTCCTACGACCTGAAATGAAGGAGCGGAGCCTACAGATGGGCGAAGCCGATAACGAAAAAAAAAAGAAACGAGTTTGGTGACTGTGAAAAAATTTGCGACGACTAAACCTTCTTGGCAAATGTTCCATAGTGATAAGGTTAAGAGATCTGTTAGCCTTATCATGGACCATGACCTAATGACTTAACGGCAGTTGGCACGATGATTGGGTGCTCGACCTAAAATGCTATTGGTGGTGCGCTATATAGTGGGGAAATGGCGAAAGAACGGAGTGAAACGGTCAAAATCCTGCGAAGAAGAAAGAGTCCCTTCTCAGTCGTGTTCAGAAATCAATTTTGACGAGTTTTTCCCTGTAGGCATCTTGCCAATACCCGCGTTAACCGAAGGTGCGGCTGCATATGTGTACTCATATATCCATGCAGCATCACGGCTGCTTCATTTATAATCCCTTCGCTTCATAATTTGCTAAGCGAATAAATCGATTAGAGCATCGGGAACGGCCGTCCATTTGTGGGCGGGCAGGCGTGGTGGGCGTTCGGGCCGGTATGCTGTGGCTTGATAGGGGGCCCTTATAAGGCGCTGCTGCCCTTGGAAAGGCATTATGCAGCGCCTGCTCAGGGTCGCGGATTCCGTCCTGCACGTATTAATCCCACTCGTCTCGGAGGATTTATCGCGTCAACTGCCTTTAAGCAAAGCAGAGACAAACACTGAGCACCTTCACATCAGAATCATTTCCAACATCCAAGCGAAAATCGTCGTGAAAAATGATGTTGTCGAAGCCTGTTCTCCCCGTAGGTTGTTCTTTATTTTTGATTTCGCAGTGCGTAGAAAGTTTCTGAAATAAAGAAGGATAGGAGGAAAGCGATTTAGAATGATGTTTACAACATTGAAAGCAAAGAGAATCGTGAAAACAGAGAATGTTATGTAAGTAAGCAAACAGCTCTCACGCTAATGTTATGACGTTGTAAGGTCTCAACTAACTGTTGGCAAACTGCCAAACCTTCGTCACCTCTATAACGTTAGTGTAAGAGCTCTTTGCGTCGTTTTCGCAATTGAGGGGGACTAATCCGCCAATTACATTGCTCTACTCACCAGTACCACTCATTCACCTATAATTATCCGCTATTTGGTTTGATCCCTTCTTTCGCTTTCTTTTTTTTCCCTTTTTTTTTCTCTAAAAAAGTGGTTTTTGATTGGAGCAAAGTGGAGGCGCAGACCATCGCCCTTCGCTCCGCCCTTTTGCCTCGGTGACGCCAAAAAACCGCGCCGCACACGTACATGGGCAGGGCCGATCATTGGTTGGGGTTTTTAGTTGAGTCTGTACGACCCCCCCCCCCCCCCCCCCCCCCCCCCCCCCCCCCCCC
>MU966752.1:21803-44373 GCA_036418165.1 Cooperia oncophora
TTTTTGGGCCGAATTGTCACCTGTGATGAAAAATGGGTCATAACAGGAGACGTTCCGGACAGTGGTTGGATTTCGACGAACCACCGAGGTAATTTTCAAAGCCGAACCCTCACGAAAAAGATTCTGGTCACGGCTTGGTGGTCATCGGCTGGTGTGATCCACTATAACTTTTTATCACCAGGCCAAACCATCACAGCAGAACCCTACTGTGAAGAAATCGACGAATTGTACCGAAAATTTTGTCAGATGCAGCCAACACTTATCAAAAGAAAGGGTCCGATTCCTTTGCATGACAACGCCCGCCCACACGTTTCACAAATCACTATCCATAAATTGAACGAATTGGGGGTTGAAGTTCTACCTCAACCGCCATATTCTTCAGACCTTTCGCCAACCGACTATCACCTTTTCAACATTTTCAGAACTCCCTTGCTGGAAAATACTTCATCAATCAGGACCAGGCAAAAAAGCCTTAGTGGATTTCGTGAATTTTCGACCACCCAGTTTTTTACTTTGATGGGATTTCTCGACTGCTGTCACATTGGCAAAAGTGTGCTGATTCGAATGGTGCCTATTTCGATTAAATCCGATGAGTATTAAAAAAGTTACGATCGTTTAAAGTGAAACACCCAAAACGCTGAGAACTTTCCGGACAACCTAATACGTGTGTTGGTACTGCTTCATAACAAGGAAACATTGAACACGCCGGCAAAAAGCAAAAAAAGTTAGTACAAACCTTCAAAACGTCGTAACTTTCGTTGTGTAACCGTGCGCATATGCGATGGGTGCGATTTCCGGATGGGGCCATAGTGTAACTGTCGAACTTCAAATTTCCATAGAAGTGTCCGCATGGATTCTCTTCAGAAACCGATGCCAAAACGCGTCTCAGTACTCTTCGATCAGCGAAACAGGCTAAACACTCTTCGGTGCTATTTTTTTCCTCGAAATCTATTCTATAAATTAAAACGGGAAAAACAAGACAGGAAAACTGAAAATCGTAAATGTTCAACAAAACCGAATATCAATCATGCTCATTCACTTCAACAAACAGATCTCGAAATTGTATCTTTCTGAGGCAAGACTAACAACTTAGGGCACATAATAGAAAAATTAAAAGGGTGAATTGGAGAAGCTCGCTCGTTTTTTTATAGAAATAGCCAAGATCGGCCCCTGGTTTCACATTTGGAGTGATTTTGAAAAAAATAATTGTGGATGAAAGATCAAGTAGAACAGCCCTTTGAATCGTTCGAAGGAATCAGGCCATGTGCAGGTGCCAAGGGAGTCAAGAATGGGGAAGGTGTATGCAAACCTGCTTCTGCTCGTCTGTACCCTTCCTCTTGATAGTGAATCATTTTTCTGCAAAGGCTGAACCCCAGCAAATGAGCAGGATCATTACTGTAGGCAAAAAGGTCCTGCCCTGCTTCGCCGCAACTCTTTCAGCGTCCTAGCACACTGCATGACATGAAACGGCCTAGACCGCGCTACACGCGCCACGATCGAATGCGCTTGTGGTGCCGTAGAAGTCTAGCCGAATCAGCTCCTGGAGGAAAGATTGGTGAAAAACTGCCCTGTTTTCGGAGAACTGTGGCAGTAAAGAGTTAACAGTACTCTGCCACCAATGCTAAGGACTCTCGTATAAATCGTAATTAAGAGTATCTGGCTATATCCGTGAGCTTACAGCATTTCTCGACCTCTGCAACTTTCGACGTACCAGGATATCTGAGGGGGGTATCAGTAGTTACTAGTTAAGGCCTAAGCCATCTACAGGGTGGTCGTCACTGCATCACGCTGCTGAGATCAACTGAACCAGCGCTCTGCCCTTGATCGACACCGTTGAGTTATTCACCGATTTGTTGAAATTTTCTAGGAAACCATGAAGTGATGGGTCGACCACGCCTCAGTTGTTTCTTGACCATCTCAAACTCTCACAAAGGCGAGACGCCGAAATATAGGCCAATAGAGTTGCTCAATCTTGAAAAGGCTAGAAGAGCCATTAAAACGATATACCATTTTCACTTTGAATTCACCCTTTTCGAACCAAATTCACCCTTTTTCAAACCAAATTCATTCTTTTTCATACCAAATTCACCCTCACTTTTCACATCAAATTAGCCACACTTATTAGGGCGTGCTTTTGCTGTTTCCCACAAACACTTTGACTGGAAACGACCGGGCATTGACACATGGCCGACTCCGCCCATTTTCTAAAGGGTTTGGCAATCTAGGCTGACCACGCCCACTTGCTTTTCGCGGACTTTCGATATTTTTTCAAAATTTTTGCATTTTAGGGCTGCTGCGTGAAGCCCCGCCCACTGTGAGGCTCCGCCACTTCGAGAAGCCCCGCCCACTTCAAAAATGGTGCAAATCGGCAGTATAGAGACTTGGCTTGCATGCTAGGGTCTCGTTCGTCACTCGGAACAAGAAAATCCGGCAAAGTTTATTCCGAATGATCAGCAATACCCTAGCATGCAAGCCAAGGCTCTATACTGCCGATTTGCACCATTTTTGAAAAGTGGGCGGGGCTTCTTCAAAGTGGGCGGAGCCTCTCACAGTGGGCGGGCTTCACGCAGCAGCCCTAAAATGCAAAAATTTTGAAAAAATATCGAAAGTCCGCGAAAAGCAAGTGGGCGTGGTCAGCCTAGATTGCCAAACCCTTTATGGGCGGAGTCGGCCATGTGTCAATGCCGGTCGTTTCCAGTCAAAGGTGGGAAACAGCAAAAGCAGAAGTTATGAAACAAGATTTGAGAATCTATGTCCGCGCTGACAAGTGGGCGTGGCCGTCGGGGCGGGGCTCGCAGTGATGTCTGGCGTGATCTGCTTGATGAGTTGCCCGCCCTAATAAAGTGAATTTGGTTTAAAAAGGGGTGAATTTGGTTTGAAAAAAAGTGAATTAAAAGTGAAAATGGTATATTTCTCATGCCAGGATTGCAAGAAAGTTGAACATGAACTATGTTTATGCAGTTTATAGCTTGTACGAACTCACCACTTCCATTATAAATATTTTGCCGACTGACTGGGTATGGCCAATGTGTTGCTGAAAATATAAATATTACATATCAACAAGGACTCAAACGGTGTTGATCAGCTCAGTATCACCTGACAAGTGGGCATAGTATGACGTTGGTAATAACTCAATGGTAAGTTTTTTACTAAACGCGCTGAAACTCATAGGTAAGGTCCAGGTTGATAATCAAGCTGATTTAGCTTTCGACTTTCCACTGTTTTTACCCTGGTGGCTAATCAGAAACAGATTTGTTCGGGAAAATAAAGCTTATTTTGACTTCAGCTTGAAGGGGTCAACCGCTGTTCTCGACAGGTACAAGAAACGAGCTACTATGTTGTCATTCTAGTAATTCATCTTCTCTCGAGTAGTTCCATCTTCTCGACGTGTTTTGCATTTCGCCTTGAAAGGCACGAACATTATCAGACTGCAGTCATTCCGTACGTCAGTGTACAGCATTTGATGTATAAAATAAACGGTGTCAGTACCACTACCCCATCCCGCCCCGAAGGAAGGCCTCGGCACCCTCCCCCTTCGACTCTAATTGTTCGTTGTCGTGTGGATTGGATATGCAACAATCTGCAAGCGGTCGGCCCTGCGCAAAATAACGCTCGACCAGACTTGTTGACAGCGTGGGGACGCATTGCGATTTCTGGGGTAATAATTTTTCCAACTGCGAGATTGCAGGAAGGCGACGTAATGAAGCGATACTGTCATTCCTAGTTCCCGTAATCTAAAGCTTTCCCTGTTTTTATGAGTTTCTGTAGGGTTAACGGTGGATCGCACGCCAGCTGTTCTGTTTCGGACAACAACAGCTTTTCATGCGCAATTTTTTGCACACGTGAAGATGTTTTCACCAAGCAGAATATTTCCTTGTTTCAGAAAGCACGACGGCTTTTCCGGTGATTTGCTAGCCCAGAAGATATTTTGGCACTATTCAACTATTACTACCCCAGATTTCCGGAAACGGGCCGGATTTTGATCGACTTTTTTCTACGGGGGTGGATTTGGCTGAAAGTTGGGTTCTAGGGGTAATTCGACCTCCTGAACACGAATATCACATCCGCTCCTCTCGAAACCGCCTGGCGCCGGCGCCAAAGTACCCTAGATCACGAAATCCGCTGAAAACTTGTACCTAGGGGTAGTTTGACCTCCTAATCACGAATATCACATTCCCTCGGCTTGAAACCGCTCCGCGTCCGCGCTACGGGCGCCGGCGCCAAAATGCCCCAAATCACTGGCGCCTATGGCGCGGGCGCCAGGCAATTTCAGGCCAAGTGGATGTGATATTCGTGTTCAGGAGGTCGAATTACCCCTAGAACCCAACTTTCAGCCAAATCCACCCCCGTAGAAAAAAGTCGATCAAGATCCGGCCTGTTTTCGCAAAACTGGGGTAGTAATAGTTGAATAGTGCCGAATTTTTGATGGGTTTTTGATCAGCGAAATTTCGACCCTCATAACCTCGACTTCTTTTGTGTCATTGTAAGAATACACTACCGAAAACACCAATATGCCTTCGGTGCACGAAATCCCGTTGAACTGAATGAAGAGTTTGTTCCAACGGTCGATATCGTTTTAGCGTGCACCACGCATGACGCTCCCATGCAGAAATGGTCGGAAGTTCTGGGTTGCAACGACAAGTAATTTCTATCTATGCGAGCAGACGTTCTCACAGTGTTAGGAAACGATCGAACAAACCTCTTAACGTTGTAACTTCCAGTCATCTGAGCACTTACAAAGTTACGCTAAATAGAACTACTTTTGGCTGATTAGTTGAATGTCAGTTTGACCAAAGGGCAGTTCTCCGGGGCTTTTATGATAAACCTGTTGACCTAATGACAGTACATTTGTATCACTCTTCAACAAACTCCGGCTGAAATTTAGTTTTCGAGATGCTACCCTTCTCAACTTATATCCCCTCATTAACACATTGACGTCTCCAGTGGGAGAATGATGTGGATCCAAATTGAAGAAAAAAGGCACCACAGCTAAAGTCATATTAATGATCATATCACTTACTTACACATAAAAATCAATTTTCAGTAGCAGCCTTGCTTAATGGTGTGAGAAAATTGTAATAGTAGAATAACACCGACTCACGGGGTACTACCGTTAAGAATTTGCCCATAAATGGCAAATATCCATGTTATACTCATGCACAGACATTTATGGAAGCGAGAATAGCGAAACTAAAAAAATGCAAAAGCTCGCACGCCTAGGGAGTCGAACCATCAACACCACCCTCACTGCCTGATTGAGAATCCTCCACGCTATCAGTGGATACACTAGGCCATCCGATCGTTGTAGCTGAACACCGCTCCGATCGTTGAAGAAACCATTCCAAGGAGCCGCTCACTCTTGATCACGTGCCACAAATAAGACCCCTTTGCGACTATTTTTCTCCTCGATTCCCATAGAACCTTTATAAGGACCCCCCACTCAGCAACTGGTCAAAGTTGCAAGTGATGTGGAGCCCATAGAGGCTCAAAACCAATCGGTTTCCATACACTTCTTTTTCACTCCTTTTTTGGTATTCAAAGAGCCATTTAGGAAAAATGAACGTCAGTTTGGTAGTCCATGAACGTGCCCCTACATCATGCAAGAAATCGTTTTCGTTCTGAACGACCTCCCTGATAAGGATGTCTCGAAAATTGGTCTGAACGATTCAATGATTCCATTTTGGATCTCAGAATACAGGAGAAAATTATGCGAAAGAAAGCTGTAAAAGCTCATAGCGATCATCTTGTTTTCGACGCGCACATTGGCCCATTATGCCCTCTAGCATGTGAGGCGCAACAAGAAGCTTAAAACATGGAAAAACCCAGTTAACAGCTATTTCTGCCAAACGAGGTTATTAGATAGAACCTTTTATTGGCCCGACGTTTCGACCTTCTCGTCTTCTTCAGAGGCCTGAAAATGGCTCGAAGCTTTCAATTTGTCACCTACCCGATCAAGCGCCTTCCCCACTCTAGCGTTTCCGAGAACACCCCCGAAGAACCCAGCAATAACTGCGCTCAACTCACCGAGGTTCCACCGTGCGGAGCCTAGCTCACGCTATGTGTCAGTAGTGTAAGGACGAATGAGTCTCACTAGAGTCTCATCGTGTCACATAAGTCAAAATTGTCATTGTGCACGTGAGCTAATAGTAAGCTCCGCACGGTGGAACCTCGGTGAGTTGAGCGCAGTTACTGCTGGGCTCGTGTTCGGGACACGACGTCGGAAACGCTAGAGTGGGGAAGGCGCTTGATCGGGTAGGTGACAAATTGAAAGCTTCGAGCCATTTTCAGGCCTCTGAAGAAGACGAGAAGGTCGAAACGTCGGGCCAATAAAAGGTTCTATCTAATAACCTCGTTTGGCAGAAATAACTAAATATTCGACATCATGCCGAGGTTACAAGAAGGGAGAACTTGGAGATTACCAGTTAACAGCTATGTAGCTATTTCGGTCCTTTTTGTATATTTTTATTTCTACTTCACAGACACTTCCTATTCAATATTGATCATACACATCAGTAAAAAGATACGCGAAAAGAATGCCCGAAATAAACATCTGCGGCATCTGAGATGACAGCACGATCTATACACAGTTGCATCACATACCCAAGAGAACAGGGTGAACAAGCTCTCGAATTGCAATCGCGGTCACTTTTCATAAAGGAATTGTAAGTTAAGCTCACCTTTTTTAATAAAATGGTTTTCTGAGGCGCCCGTGAGTAATTCCCGACTTGTACCACTTCGGAAGCAGGAATCATCAGGTACCTTCATACCACGCATACTTTGGTCCTCGAGATCCTTATTATCAAAAATCTCAATCACCGGCTCTGAAACAGCTTTATTTGAGATAGTGTATGGCGCCCTGTTTAGCGGAAAATTCCACCATTTAGGCTCCTTGGAAACATAGTGTCTTACGTACAGTTTATATCACCGCGAATTGTTGGGTCGCAACCAGCGGCAGGGCACATCATTGGTTGGGAGTTTAGGGACGAGTCCGTACGACCCCCCCCCCCCAAGAGATAAACCGAAACGACCCTCCCCTGCCTGAGAATTGTTGTTTTTCGCCTTTTTATTTGCATTTTCTTCCAACACCTACTGGAAGAAAACAGTGCCAAGCTAAAATTTCCCCTGGCTTCCGAGCACCTTCCAGCACTGAACCACCCAGCCAAAGAATTCTGTACGAGAGAAGATCCAAACATTTCGTAGATTCACAAGACAGGATCCCAGCAAAAAAGCTCCCTCCACTCTCATGATTCCAGCTGAGATGAACTCCGGTGCTCTAATATAATGCCCCAAAAGTTCGTGACCATTTTTTGAATCTCGTATCAGATCTTTCCGTAGCCATTTCGAGATCCAGTTATGTGGTCTATGGGAAGTGTGTTAAGTAAGCATCCCGTTGCTTACCGTCCCTCGCGGTCGCTGTTCTCATATCCGAAACGGTAATTGAAACTCATCATTTCTAACACACTTCGCTATATGAATCTCCACCAAGTCACAACGTGGTTGGTGGCATACGCAGCATAAGCTCGAGTTAAGTCATGATGCTAACTTCCATAGTACGGCGTTGAAATGGCCCCATCGTCTCGCTTAAGTGACTTCTACCTGGGAGAAAAACCCCGTCCAGAGAGGCCACCTGCCTTGGATTTGGACCTACTGTGTTCCTTGATTAAAACCAATTCGTACAAATCAACTCGCTATCTAGTCCTTACACTTGACTGTTACAAAGGCACAAAAGGGCCTCGCTGCCTCAAAAAAGTATTGAAGTTCGGTCAAAATTTTCTAGGAATAGCAGCAGTTGGTTTAGCGCTAACTAGCTTCATTTCTGGATGCGCCATGCTTAGGCTCCCACGCAGAGGTAGTGGGATGGTGCAAGTTCTACGCAATGCCTGTCTACGCGAGCAGATGTGTTTATAGGATTCAGGGAGGTCCATGGCCAACCTACGCACTTGCTTACAGTCTTGTCCGTTGCGGATGATGGGGCGTGTCCGCCCCATCACGCAACGGAGGAACGGCAATCGCACGCCGCCAGATCCGTGCTCCACCACTTGCTGAGTCCGATTGAGGAAGTCAACTGCTGGAAAACGTCTGATACGGATGTGGTAGCCCTGTTTTTTGTCGAAGGAATCCACACCATCGGATTTTCATCCGCAGCGAACCAGAGCATAAGTTGTAGTGTTTATTCATCTACGTACTTACTAAATGACGTAAGCTTAACAATATTTCCAGCTAGTTTTGGATAACTTTGAAACATTTATACTATTTTATCTACATTCCTTGCAGGACTATGGACACTGACACCTTTGCGCTGCTCGTTACTGGCTGCCGCACTCATTACGACCCCCCCCCCTCTCCCAGCGGCCAAATACGACCCCCTGTTGGGGATCCCCAACAACGATGTGCCCTGACCAGCGGTTCGCACCTGCGGCCTTCTCATCAGTGGCTGATTCCTTCTACATCGATCATTGCTCGATCACCATTGGTAGAGCAAGGCGGCCGGACGCGAGCTCGTGCCGCGCTGCGCTCGCCCCCCCCCGACAGCGTTGCAAATTATAAGCGCTGGAATATAGATATGATTTTCAATATTTTCAGTTACTCAAAAGATAAGGAATAGCGGGCAAGCGGCAGACGCTTTAAATAATACTGATTCCTTCGTAAGAATTACGAAGTACCCTAAAATCCCATAGATAAGAGCGGTTTAATTTACCGGTGAAAAATGAATTGGAATGAAATTGAAATTGAATGCAGTCACCCCTCTAACTTGATGGATGGATAAATAAAAATCGGAGAAGAAGTTTAGAAGAAGCTCCGCCCCTCAACTCTAAACCCCGCCCACTTAATAAACAATTCATATAGAAAAATAGCGATTTTAACGGAATTTCTGCCGGAATCTCTCTAGAAATGCCGGAATTTGATCTCTGGATAGAACTTGAAGAGCCCATTCGATCAGTAAAATTCCATAGATAAGAGCGGTTTAATTTACCGGTAAAAAATGATTTTGGTTCCATGCAAATCACGATAATTGACGGCGTCTAGCTTGAAAGCTGCTGTATACGATTTACGACAGGCAGGTGATACAGGATAGAAAGAGTATAGAAAACAGTAAGAATAAAGGTAGAGTTGTAGGCTATTATTGCGATAATCATGAGCACACAACGCCAAAAAAACGTATACAAACGTCAATTTTCATTTTCTAGCACAAACCGCTCTTATCTATGGACCGCTCTTATCTATGGGATTTTAGGGTAATCAAAAAAAATTAATTATGTGCTCCTGTTGATCATCGGGTCGCTCGAGCGGGTGCCTGTAAGGTCCCCATTCTTTCAACAGCTGGAGCTGTCCAACAGGTTCTTTGTGCTCGACCAACTTCACACCATTTGTTGAGAGCTCTCACGAAGAAACCGAGCCATCGATTAGACATTCGTCTGCTCGTTTGACGTCCCGTAGAACCCAGCCGGTAATCACTTTGGTCCAGCGCTCATCTCCAGAATGACCGGACACTTGTTCTCCAAAACCCTGACAAATGCTGCTGCGTCCTTGATCTTCGACCAGGGGATGAGGTGCGGAGCTCCGGATTCCCCTCACCCTTATGTATAGCTATAGGGAAACGAATTGATAAAGGGGCAAGTCTATCATCGAGGCGAAGAGCCCTTATCGTAACGGGTCGTGGCATTCTCATCGAGCATTTTCAAATGACGAACACTATCAATGAGCCGAACGAGTACTAAAAAAACGAAACGGAAACTGAACTGCCTCTCCAAAGAACCCCTCCCCCCAAGATCATTGATTTGAAGGTTCATTTGGACAATATATTTATTCTGAACACATAGAGCAGAGGAAGAAAAACTTGGAACAGGCCAACGGTAACCCTTTCAATGGGTTCGTCAGATTGTTGCTCCATTGTACACGAGTCTAATTTGCTGGACATGGATATTGGCTCATTCATTAGTTTTGAATAATAAAAGAGCAAATAATTTGCGGGTTTTTTGTCATACATATCTGTCTAGGAAATGTAGACTTTCGGATAAATGGAACAAAAACTGGTTGAGATGCATTGAACTAATTGTAAGATGCAATTATTTTCGGTTTATCACAATTTTTTCCAGTACTGTATATCTCATGTTATATTTCTCATGACGCTTGGCTAATTCGACTTGATTCCTTTAGAGAAAAAGTGACAGTTCCTCTACTTCACTGCTTCAAATGATGACTGACCTCTCCTAGTCGTGTTGTCCTCAGGCCGTCCCACTTTATGAAGGTTTTCGAACAAAGTTTTTACACTCGTCAGACCAGTGTTGTTGAAAACTCGTAATCTGCCCGAAATCGCAGTAACACGTTCTAGAGGAGATAAATCGATGGTCGACACTGAAAGCGTCATGGTAAACATGGATATTTGATTAAGAGGTGTATGGATTGTGGGGATGATAGAGTACAAGGACGTATGGCCTTAATAGCCATCTCCGATGTGTCTGTGCTCTGCATTTTCTGCAGTGGACAAGTCTGTCGGTTTATATTCGTCGTGTACTTCAATGTTCGTATTGACGAAAATTGGGACTGTTAATGGCATATACAGAGTTTAATAAACCTTGTGCAATTCAATAAAGGAATATTAAGGGCACACTGCATGATTAGAAGGTGTGAGTAGTGATTTGCCTATAAGGTAAGCGGATTCCCTGTCATTGCTGTCTCTTCCGGAAATGCAGAGCGACCAACCTGAACCAATCTAAGCGCGATACACCAAATTTGTAATTTAGATAATAGAGTCACTCCGCAAGCCAATGACTAAGTATTCGAGTGGTGCGGACCATTTGTGTCAGATAAAAGGCGAAATGCAGAAGCAGGATGGTTGCTGCTTCTGCATTTCGCCTTTTATCGAATGGTGAAATGCAGAAGCAGCAGACATCAGTCATGGCTAAGGCGCCGCAATGCTAGCCCTCCGAGCGCCTTTCCTACTTGGATTCTATGTGCCTCTTCTTTACTGCTCACGCACTACTCGTTTTATGTAAAGCCATTTTCCCTGCAAGCGAGTGGCCACATGAGGGGGCGTGGATTCGAGTGGAGCCAGGTGGTTCCCACCATTTGCCGAGAAGCTTAAAAAGGCTTTTAACTAGCCGCCCCGGCTGCGCCCCACCCACGCCTCTTGCACGCACTTTCACTTCCTGGGACAATGGTGTACTAAGCCACACATCGTACATTTTCCTACCGCCATGGTACGGCCTTGGAAACATCAGCCTGCCTAAGGCCGTGTTGGTACTTTGCCGCAGCGTCCACGAGCGTTTCAAGCGTATAGCGGCGTCAGTGACTAGGGAAGTATAGATATCAATCGGGCCTCTGCTAGCGTGCTCCAGCGCCTCCCAACGTCCACCAGCGTCTCGAGGCCTGAGAATACAGGTATCGCGTCTACCAGCGTGTACAGCATGCACCAGCGTTTATCCACAGACCGGAAGAGGAGCGTTTTGGCGGTAGGAGGGTAGCAGACACCTGCTAGACTATGGCGGGTAAGATGTACCAGGTGTCAGCTAACCGCCTATCGTCTCTCGGACGCTGGTGGACGTTTGCAAACGCTAAATCGATATCTATGTTCCCAATCGCTGACCTTCTTCGGCCAGCAATCGTTATTGACCAGGTCCAGGACCTGATGTGGAGAATCGTCCTATGCTGTTGTCTTGGCAACCTTTTTGCCAATGATAGACATGCAATGTTTGTTTCTGGTGATAAAGGTTATGACGCCTTCGACAATGTTTGCAATTAGCACGACTCCTTCTAGCAACGAATTGCCGGCAATAAAAGGAATTTGCCTTATCCGAAGCTGGTGGTCTTCCGCTGCTCAATATAGGGGTCATAGGCAAGTATTCAAGTCTCCAGCGTAGCAATAGGTTGGCTGAAAGCTGAAACTCGTTAACCGAATCCGTAATAAGAGGTTAGCGGTCTGTTAGAAGAGCAAAATGGCGTCTGTTGAAGCAGCGCTGAAATCTCCGGACGGCATAAATAGGTGCGAGGCTTTCCTTCTCCATCTGATCGTAGATCTTTTTTGTTGTGAGATATCGAGAAGCGGTACGGAGGCATAGGAAACTGGTTTCTTGAGAGGAAACCGGCTGATTGTCAGGCCAAGATAGAGCGTTACCTCAATCGTGAAACAGCGCCCAGGTCTGGATATGGAGACAGGCACTGGTGCCTCAGCTTCTCGGCGAGCACGGTTCGTTTGTCCTTCTGAATCTCCTCAGAACGCGAATGGAATTCGAGATTCATCCAATCCAAGTAGGGCTGAGAAGATCATTGGGCACTTCCAACTATTACTACCCCAAAAAGTAGAAAAAAATTCGCTGAAACTTTGCCCACAGGGGTGACTCGGGGTCCCGACACGAATATAGCACTCATTATCGGCGCTGGCGCCACATGGGCGCCTGTAGCGCGGACGCCAGGCGGTTTCAGGCGGAACGGATGTGATATTCGTGTTAAGGAGGTCAAACTATCCATGGGCAAAATTCTCAGAGGGTCTGGTGATCTGGGATAACTTGACGCAGGCGCCTGTGGTGCGGGAATCAGGCAGTTTCCAGTCAAGTGGATTTGATATTCGTGTTAAGGAGGTCAAACTATCCATGGGCAAAATTCTCAGAGGGTCTGGTGATCTGGGATAACTTGACGCAGGCGCCTGTGGCGCGGGAATCCAGGCAATTTCCAGTCAAGTGGATGTGATATTCGTGTTCAGGAGGTCGAATTACCCCTAGAACCCAACTTTCAGCCAAATCCACCCCCGTAGAAAAAAGTCGATCAAAATCCAGGCCTGTTTTCGGAAAATGGGGTAGTAATAGTTGAATGGTGTCGATCGTTGTTATTGGACACGTATCACTCGCCTTGTCTAGGATAAGCTATACCTATGGTTGTCTCCTTGCGGCTTCGAAATTTCCACGGATTTGCGGAGGTGAACTAGTTGCCTGCAGAAAATTCAGAAATCGGCGGTCGACTCTAAATGTGGACGTAGAGCTGCGGTAAAGTCGTGCGAAAGGTAATGGAGGCGTCAGCGCTGTTGTTTGACTGGAGTGCGGTGAGGTGTGGATGTGAACTCCCAGGCCTGATGTGGCACGATGCAATGGTGGCCGCTTCAGGTGACATTGTAATGTAGTCTTCAAACTCTGAAAAGCACTGGCAGCACTGGCTTTTCTGACAGTGTTTCCTCCTGTGTTATGGCTGATAGATGGGACGAGATGAAGGCGAAAGAAGGGAGTTAGAGAAACTAGGTTGACGCTATCTCTTCCGTCTCTGCACTGCGCATACTCCAGACGACACCGTGGTTTCACCGATTTCCGAATATTTCTCAACAGATTCTCAGGCGTAAGACTCTTCGACCGGCTCGTTGATAGCAACATTCTTGGCTTGAAAGGTGAACGCCGAAGCTGGGCATTGCAAGGTCAAGCATCCAGTGTACTTGAAATTCCAAAACTCGGGATCTCAACGAATTGATGACATTGTCGAGAGATTCTGACCATGTCATCAATTCGTTGAAATGTATTTAGTTATCTAGTTGAGCACCCTAGCTCCCTCGGGGGAAGGGAGCTGTAACGAGCAACACTGATACCTACAGACTGAACCAGAAGCAATTCTCTGTTCACTAGACCAATTCTGAACACTCCACCTTGGAAATATCCTTGTGAGTGTTGATTGAGAGAGCTATGCTAGCTACACAAGCAGCATGTTCATCAAGTAGAAAAGATAGCAAAACTAATTTGAAAAAGAAAAAGAAACAGAAGCTGTGAAGTTGTTGCGAAAATAGCTACATCTCAAAAAATGTTGTTACAAGAGCTAGAGAGCGGAAAGGTACGGACGGGGTACGGGTCACACAGGTACGGTAGCACCTTAAATAGCTAGGAACGAAACGGCCTCGGTTAGTGCGTGATTGGGCCCCAAACTATGTGACAGTACGCTTCATAACCTGGTGCGTATTTCATTGTGATCGCGGCTGCGCTTCTATTGGGATGTTTGCGCTTCAAGTTGATGTCTCTGTTCCGCGCAAGAAAGGATTAAGTTGTCTTGGACGTAGTTATGCCACCGGAAATGCATCCTGCGCCATGTTAAAATTGAGCAACTCTGAACACATCTCTTGGTGTAGTCTCTCACATTGTGGACGAGCTCTACCTGCAGAAGAGCACAACCACCCGGCAATCGAGGGATGTGTGTTCAGGCTGCTCAATAATTTTGATCAGTGTCTCGTGTTTATGTTATCTGTTGAAAGTTCATTTACCGTCCAGTCCTTTGATTTCCAGGTCTCCATTGATTTCGCATAGACATTTGCAATCCGTATTGAGCCTGTTGAGAAAAGCTTGAGTGACAGAACCTCCTTCGATAGATATCGCTGGAAAACACGAAATACGCAAATAGATACTTTCCACGGAACACTTTTGCTGCCACACTTGCGTTTGTTAATTGTCACGTGTGCATTTAAAATGTCCTTTACACACTCCGCGTCTGAGTTTTTTTTTCAAACTCCTAGCTCCTAATTCGGTGGGGCGCTCCAACGTTTATCTGATTCCTTTGTTTAAAGACACATGGTACGATCACACATAGTTTGGGTGTGCGTGACTATCAGCCCCCAGCTGTCGAAGCGTAGCGGTTTCCCCGTCCTAACATGCGCAGGAATGGAGATACAGGACCATGAAATATCCGCATCAACAGCTGGGTGCTCATAGTCACGCACACCCAAACTTACAGAAAGAGCCAGGAGAAGCCGCACGCGGCTCGCCTCGCAACGACGCTTTAGCATAACGGAGTTGCGCCGCTTGGCCGGAATAGTGGATGGGATTATCATAATTCACGGTCCTGTATCTCCATTCCTGCGCATGTTAGGACGGGGAAACTGCTACGCTTCGACAGCTAGGGGCTGTTAGTCATGCACACCCAAACTGTGTGCTGATCGTACTACATGTGTCTTTCACTTTCTCTCATTTCTCATGAAGCTCGTTTTTAGTATTGATGGTTTTTTTTTCTTCATTCACTGTCTTAGCGGAGGATGAATCAAATTGAATATAGCTCACAATGTACTAACTGGGGTGAGCAAATCGGGCTAAAAATGACAACATGCATGGCCTACTGGAGACGGATTCCTGACAATGCCGCGAGAGTTTATCAATCACGCAGCTCGATATTAGTTATGTAATCAAAAAGTAGGAGAAGGTGGCAAAAAATGTACGAGGATTCACAAACATGAACAAATCAAACGAAATAAAGAACCCTTTGAAAAATTTCCTGACCAGGGAGGTGTTCGTCAAATCCGCGCATTGCTGTGGGACGCATACAGGCGTACGGGTCTCAAGACGCTGTGTTCAAATCTTATTTCTCAATTTCGGAAACTCTTCTCTGAACGGAGTTATGGAGGGTTTTCTCTCGCGTTGTTGTTTTACAGGTGATACTATCGCTTGAAATGTGGAAGCGTCCTCACGTATGTGAAGAGAAGATAAGAAATACAAATGGGCGCCCGCAAAAATAAAGAAAAAAAGCGCAACCAGTATCAGCGCTCGTAAGTTGATGGCTGTGAGATGCTTTAACGGTGATTCCTTGCTTGCATTTTTCTTCGAGAAACGACACACGCGCTCCTTCCATCCCTGCTGCAAGTCACTGCTCTAATAGAGAGAGGGCGATTATTTTCTCAGACGTAACGAAAGATTTTGACCGGACTTCGAAAAAAAAGAGGTATTCTATGCGCTGAGGACAAACAGCATGGAGCTCACCTCCCGCAGAATGGTACTGAAGTGAAATCCCCTCCCCGTAATCAGGAAAATGATACAGATGATCGGGGGGGGGGGGGGGCGAACACGTGAGAATGGTACTGTTCTTCACAAAATGACATTATTCAGGTGTTATATCAGCACAAATGATAACTGCTATTCAACCATGGAGCCCGAACTCATTCGTTCGAATGTGAGTCCAAATTCTAAGGATCTGCTAGAGTGCTACTAAAGGAGTCACGGCCCCTGGACATGATAATCATCACGCATTTTTTACGGGCGGCTAAACAGCCCTGTTCACCCACTCGGATGCGCCGGCTCGTCAGCGCCAACGGGCCTCTAAGAAAGAACATGGAGCAAAATCTTCATAATTTTGTCCAGAGAAACGTTTCCCCCATCTCAATACGCGTGGGAACTTGTGCACCTCATTGCAAATGGCCGGACTGACCTTTTTACCTTCACCAGTGAGTTATCCACTGCTCAGTCGTTGAATCCTGTAGTTTTGGACTACTTCCGATTTTTTTTCTTAGTCTCGTAGCTTTCTTTCCGAATATTCGAAAGCGGTTCGGGCTAGTGAAGAGCACATCTCAGTACTGCTGAGGTCTGTCGTCATTTGAATTTATATTCTTTCACGGTATATCGCAAACACCGTGATTTTCCCCCCACTGATCCATGATCATTGAGCGATGGTGGTTGTCGTGCCTACAGCTCGAAGCATGAAAGTTGAAGTGGTTCACCAGTGTGTCGCATTAGCTTATAGCAGAGTGTGCTAGCCGTTGATCAAAAAAGATGCAAAATCATAAAAACTCATTACTAGCGTGCAATAGAAGTCAGCTCAGATTGCCTTTATGTGTCCATTCAAGACAATTTTCCCTATACAAGTGAATGGCAGCCGCTACTACTCAACTATCGATGTATGGCAATCCAGAACGCATAAAAATAAACGTTATATTTTACCAGAGCAAAAAAATAGCGCCACATTGGTGATAAGGGATTTCATTTACCTCCGCAAGCAGAGTTTTAGTGAAAAAGCCTCGTTTTTTTCCACGAGAATGTAGTGGTTGATTAGTGCCTACGGTTTCTCTTGGAGTACTGCTTCTATCTCATTAAGCATTTTTTCCTCTATCAAACTAGAGAGGTATACAGAAATTTTGGCTCAAGTTTAACAAGGTGAAGCGCTAGCGCCTATCACAACACAAGCGCCTGAAAAGAAGCCCAAAAAGGGGCATAGCAGGTCTTTCCAGTCGTTCTTGCAAGAAACCACGGCCTTCAGAGTTCGGCTGGATTCAGGAAATGTTATGATGATTGAC
Organism: Cooperia oncophora; assembly: GCA_036418165.1. Lineage (NCBI taxonomy): Eukaryota > Metazoa > Nematoda > Chromadorea > Rhabditida > Trichostrongylidae > Cooperia > Cooperia oncophora. Next base: position 38,824 of record MU966752.1, read on the forward strand.
AGACAACCGAGCGAGCTGCAGTCATAAAGAAGGCGCGCAGAAATGTCACATCTGGCTGCCAGCTTGATAGGGAACGAAGATGAAAGTCTAATATATGTCAAGAATTCCACATTTTTTCCGGTGAAACCTCGTTCGTGGAGGTAGTAAATGGTCCTAATCACTGGAACGTCATTTCATTGCGCAAGCGCCCTATAATGTCTGAATGTCCCTGAATAGTCTGCCTGCAAGTTTAGAATGAATTCAGTGGTAAAAACCACTGCACTTTTCCAGAAGGAAGGTTCGAGTGTTCTCGAGTTCTCCGAAGCCATGACTCGAAGACTCCTTTTATACTGGGTTTCGGAGGAAACAGAGAATGAACTGGAGATAGTTGCAGTTTTAAAAATAGCTCAATCAATTTAGGCAACAGCGCTTAACTGATAGCAACCTTATGAAGCAGGGTGGATTGATGCAGTCTTCCCGTTTGCTAGAGTGGCCCGTTTGCTAGAGTGGTTGATTTCAGAAGGTCAGAAGAGCGAAGAGCAACTTACGAGTTATCAATTCATGGTAAGGCTTCTCTGTAAGACTTTTAATAATAATAATTTCTGCTCTATGGTGACACCAATTAGAACCGTTGTTGAACCAATCCAGAACAGGTGCAGCTCCATCTATCTTCATCTTGTAAATGGACGTCACGTCGCGAAGCTCTGCGTTATTTCTCACTACTAGAGCTGGAGCTGAAATACAAAGAGACATTATGAGCACTTAAGTGAACAAGAGGATTTGCTGTCACTCGAAAATCGAGTGCACTGAATAGAATAAAAATTCAGTTGTTATGCCCATTTTTTAAAAATGTGCATGTTGGTTCGAAATGCAGCCACATAGGAACATACAACCATGTCTCGCAAAATTCCGGATGACCACTAAGAAAGACCCGAGTTTCAACAAACTAAAGCATAATTCATTCAGTTTTGCAACGTCTATTGAAATCCTGCAACGATAACTACACATCATGCGAAGTTTTAAGTTAGATAGAAGAAGAAAGCCGCGCTACACTCATTCGTATTGACCCACAACCATTATTAGCCAATCCATAGGATCTATGCCTCTCAGGGAAATCCGGTGACTTTTCGTCGAGAAAAGATTAGATGCCTACTTCAGGAACTTGCTGATCGGAGGGGTTTCGTCTGATGAAGGTGTTCGAGAAGGCAGAGCTATGGGGTGACCACGATCTCCCCCAAACTGGGTCTTCAATCCGTTCAAAATTTTTTTCGGTGACACTTGATCGCGGATCGCCGAAAAAAGCATCCAAAATCTATGTTTTTCTACCAGATTTTCCCGCCATCATACTAATGCCATAATGTTCGCTTCTAATCCAGCTTATATATTAGCTGTCGGAACTCTCGGATGGTTTAAACCAAGCCGCTACCGTTCGTAGGTGTAGAACACACTGCACCGACTTCTCGTTAACACAGACCATATTGGATAGTCAATCGATGCTATGAGAAATCAAATAACAACTAGTGTGCCGCAGGTCTTTTTCAACAGCGCCAGCAGAACCAGCCGATTCATTTTTCCTCTATTTCCTAATAGAGAGCCTTTTAGTAATAAAGTGTGTCAATGGTATGCCATGGGTTCATGGAGCGTGACTATACTATTACAATAATACAGTCCCTCTTGAAAGCGCTGAATAAAAAGCACGGCGGGTCAGCCACGGTAACCTGACTACGCCTTCGCAATCTGTATCTTTCTTTATCATTCCTTTCTTATCACGGCTTCAGAGAGGTGAGATGTGCTAGGTCCTTACAAGGGAGATCGTCCAGGGCGCACCCCGCTTTTTCGAAATGGTTTTGCAGGGCCCTGCACAGGAATCACAAAAATGGGCTTTATTTTAACTGGGCGGCTCCAGGAATGCAAAAAAGAAGCGAAAAAGGAATTCATGTGAAGCGCTTCCTTTTGAGCCTATATAGTGTAGTTCATTGCGGACGGTTGGGCGTGTTCGTGCGGCTGCGTTTGGCGCGGTGCCAAACTCGTTCTCCACGAGTTGTTCAAGCGAGCAAATGACAATACTGTATCATACCTTTCGTATTACTTGTTTTCTACTGCTTTGTCGCATGCCCGTTTCAACAAGAAGGCAGAGAACAGCTCAAAGAGGGTGACACACTCATACTGGCTGACACGCCCAACCGTCCGCAGCGTAAGTACAGTGTATGTGCAGTAGAACCTATGGAACTCTGGTCATATGCTGAGCGGAAGGTCCTTTTCGAGAGACTACTAAAATCAATGTGAAAAATGGTCGCAGGAGTCTTATTTGCGTCAAGTGTCTTGAAGCAACACAATTTACAGGTGATCGGATGGCCAAGCCAATAGGGTGCAGGATCCTCGTTCGGGTAGTAGTGTAGGGTTGTTGGTCCTATTCCTCGGAAATCAAAGTATTTTGCATTTTTCAGTTTTCATTTTTCCTTTCGTCCATACATGTCCGTGCACGAATAAGGTACGAAAAGCACACAAACCATGAAGTAAATTAAGTGAGTTTGAAGCATTTGCAGTGTTCTGGTAAGATTCGGAATTTATCAAAATAAACACTCACACTGAAGTCCAATGATGGTTATCCTCTCCAGAATAGACAAGTTGGTCAAACTAGTGCCTTCAATTACCAGCTGGCCTACTATTCGCTGTAGCGTCGGTAGGAATTTCAGTATATCATGATAGTAATGTGTCCCATAAAGAACGCTGCATCCGCCTCCTTCTCCTTCGCAGTCTAGAAAGAATTAGCAATGCAAAAAGCACAAATATTTTGAACATGTTCAGCTCATGAGTGGTGTGATTGAAACAGATGAAAGCTGGAACTCGATCACCATCCAACAGCGCAGTGATGTCAACATCCTCATGTTGTGAGGAGCGGAATTTGCGCTTCAGATGACTCTTACGTGCTAAGAGCAAAACGAAAGATAAAAATGCTCATTTAGCAGTGAATAAAGAGTTTATAAGAGACCCTAGCTGATCATCAATCTCTCCTGCAGTCCCGGACGGTACAAGGCTTCCCTCGTTTGTACTGCAGCCGATCTAGGCTTTAATCGTGGACCGCGGGTGATTAGCATGTAGCTTGCCATAATATGTACCTCATCCTCAAAAGAATTGACTGGCCGAATCCAGAGGTAAATAGAAAAAAAGCCACAGCAAATTAGACAGTTCTCGAGGTGAACTACGGACCTTTCTGAGGTCAGATGATAATCGCAGAATGTGTCTTTAATTTCTTGTGAATGGGTCAGGAATGTTGCGTTGGATGATTTAATTTTCCAGCGTAATCAGTGCAATTAGGAGCAAAGAAAAAGAAATATTGGAATAGGAATACACTTCGAAACACAGATGATCCGTTTTGCCTGTTATTGCAGACAAATCCATTGTCTAGCCATCCCCAAGCATCAAGACGCTCTTATTTGCACAACATTGGAGTTTCTGTGAGTACATATTGGGGGCTTTGTAACCACGTTAATGTTGTTCTATACCTTCAACTGTTCCACGGTTCCAAAAAGATCGAATATCCTCCTCAGAGGTGCTCCTACTGAGTGGGTGAACAAAATTAGTGACCTGCTAGTGTGATCTGTTTTGTTTTCTTTGAGGTAGATGTTTTTACTGCAGTTGATATCGTAGCAGTCAGCTCGGTCTTTGTACACGTCACTAACACCACACACCTCAGAAAGAAGGGTAATTCATGCAGCATTCTTTACCGAGTCAGAGTTCACGCTTCGCGATGACGCGAGCAATACACAACAAAGGGGAACGCGCCGCAAAGCGCGTCGTTGTCGTTGCACTCGGGTAACAGCATCGTTGTGTTGAAAAACATAGGGGGGGGTCGTATTTTCCAGCTGAGGGGGGGTCGCACGTGGCTCTGAGAGAAATCGCGTTGGGAAAAAGATTCTTCCGGTCGCTGACTTTTCGCGTGATTTTTCCTGATTCATGTGTACTATATACCACCCCCCCCCGCTCGACAGCAAAATTTTTGGGTAATAATAGTGGAAATTCTCGGGGAATTCCGGAAAAAGCGGTAGGAAGTCAGGGACAATCCAAAAAATTTTTCTGCTTCACACTGGGTATATATCCCCTCCCAGCCGTCCGACCGAAAGTTTTTCAATGTTTGGGTAAAAAACTGGAAAATGTGGGCAATTGCTAAGTAGGTGCTGGAGAAGCGGAAGGGGGGGGTGTCGTACTGGCATCACCGTTTCACATATCACGATGCTGTACCCTGGTCGCGCTACGGTTGCAGCAATGTTCCAGTCCAATACACGCGGCCATACAAGGGTATCGATTGGCCACAGTGCTGGAGGTTGGAGAGTATAGGAGCATAGGAGGGCACCAGACTGTGTGCACTAGTATCTTGGTGAACACAGCAGAGGTATCAGGGAAGTCTGCTACTTTCCTCCACTTCCCACAACACTAGCGCACAGTCTGGCAATCTCCTGTTCATCTAAACTCTCCTGAAATACTAGAGGCCTGCTCTGACTGATCCATCTTCACTGCCTTCATGGCAGCGTGTCATCACTAAGGCAGCGTTCAAATTCCGCGACGGCAGCGCTTCGGTTGCGCGATCGATGCAGTCGAAAGCATGCGCATCGATCGCGTCGAACGCGCGACCGCTGCCGTCGCGAAGTCTGAACGCTGCCTAACATAGAACACGGCCCTATTAAGGAAGCAATCACATCCTCATGAGCAAGCACGAAATTGTGTAATAGTAAAATATGACCGTACCATCAGATCTTTTCGGCAGGAAATATTTTGACAGATTTGGCTGCGTACTTTGTGATGTTAGTTTGTGTTTGCCGTCGAACAGGACAAGCTAAAAAAACGTAATCAACCAGTGTTAAGGACTACAAGCCAAGAAGGCAGCAACACAAATGAGCATTTCTTTTCATCACCACTAGGATATTAATTGGCTACACATCACTTCTTTCTTAATCGTTTCATCTTCTCGTGATGTACAATGCAACCTCTTAGCTTTGTCGTCTCTCTAGTTTCCCACCCTGTCATTCAACGATGTGGTAATAGTGGTAATAATTTGAGGTTTTTAGATGGTGTGGAACATTTCTGTGCTCTGCTTTCTCAGAAGTCTCCGGAAATTCTGTCTACTCGCCAGTCGGGGCAAGGAGTCCAAAGAGATATTATGCGCTGCCTTCATTTTTGATGTAATGTTGCAGATTTTGAAACTTTCTACTGATCTGATTGCCCATATAAAGATGGTTTTTAGTTCCAACGACATGAATCGTAGAAGTTTTCCTGACCACTCATCTAAAACCCGAAATCGTCTTGTCATCAGCTGCTCGGACTAGTGGAACGTTTGGATTGTCGGAGATGTCGGATTGTCGACAGAATAACCCAAAGAACCCTCACGCTTGAATCTTGCCCTCAGTCTGAAAAGGTGTGAATAACAAATCCACTCTACTACACCCAAGCTTCTGCGATACCCTCCTGTCAGCGCCATTCCTTTTTTTTACTTTTTTTTTTGCAATGCGGACGATATTCTCGGGCTAGACCGTCAGCATCTGTGAGCATGAATGAGGACCGCTACGGACCCTG
>MU966753.1:1446-11458 GCA_036418165.1 Cooperia oncophora
GGGGGAGGGGAGGGGTGGTATTTCTACTTGAAAAAATGTTTTCAGTTGTTGATCTTCGTAGGTTTTTCCTATTTCATGTGTGCCCCCCCCCGCCCCTCCCTCTGCCCCAGCCCGCTTGAGGGCGACGATTTGGGGGAAGAAGTGGGGGGGGGGATACTGAAATAAGTTTAAAAGGTGGTGGGAAGCTGAGATTTGCACCAGTGGGCGAAATTTCGAGAGCAGAGGGGGGGGGCGTATTTTGCAAGGTTTTTATCGAAGGAGGATAAGAGTGTCCTGTTTGCAATTCCAAAGGTTAAAGAAGAGTGGCACAACAAATCCACTAGGCATGAGGGATAAATACGTAGATAGCAAGACAGAGTTCGGTACCCCTGAACAAGCGCTGCAGGGCGTCTTCTCCAACGAGAGTACCCTTATAACGCCCTATTAAGCTGCAACATGCCAACCTGGACGCCCACCGCACCCGCTCGCACAGCCACATCGACGTGCTCTTACCGCTTAGTTTATGAGGAATTTGATATGAAGCGTTGCTACCTGGATTTATGAATTCATACGTTTAGCGTAGCTACAGGAGCGGTTGTTGGCACGATGCCAACGAGAAACTCGTACAGAAATGCTTCTTAATGCCATGCAGAACGAAGGCTTTTTCGCAGGTTTTCGGCCACTTCGCTTTTTTTCGTCTTTTTCCCCACAATATAGCACCCCTGCTACTATTTCTGAGCAAGTTCCAAATTATCGTGCTTTCTGCCTTCCATAAAGAAAATTAAAATTCCTAGACTGATCAGAAAACCATCGCTATATTTCTTCTTGGAAACCACCTCAAGAAAATCTGAAGCCACTTGAAAGCAGAACGCATCAAAGAGTTCATAGGGTTCAAAGGGTTCAGAAAGAGTTTCCCGAGATTCAAACAGGAAAGATAGAAATGCACACATATAAAAAGGCTCATTCCTTTGAAGTTCTATTAACGAATTCAATCGCATGAGTAAATCAAAGTGAACGAACTGTTTCGGAGAACTGCCAGCAACGGAAAAAAGTCACTTGGGTAATATGAGGAGCACTTCGGTCAATACGGTAATACGTCCGGGCTACGGTAATCGCAATTTTGCACGAGAAGTTTTTGCGTTTCCGCGCCATTTCTTCGACTTTTTTCCCTTGGCTGAACTGCATTTAGTGTTGGAAAGTACAAAGAAAACATTGCAATTCAAGCATGAGAACGTTTGCCTAAGCCTCGGTAGTGACGCTTTTCTCAGGCCGGACATCCAAACTCATGCAATTTAGTGGGATCGCGATTCTCGAGGACGATTTCTGCCTGAACTGAGGGGCACTTTTCCCACTCCGAGCACCTACGAAGACTTGGGCGAAGCGACTTTTCTGATCGCTTATACTGCAAGAAGTTACAAGGTCAAAATTCGGCCCAAATATATGTGGCCCAGATCGTCATTAGGGATAAAACAGTTTGCTATCCAGCACCCTGAAACAGTTTCTGGATAATAATCATAGAGGAAACGCTGTATGAGCGGAAGTGATGTAAGGACAAGTGACGCTACGCACGCTCGGATCGGCCCCTGCCACGGGGCCAACAAAGCTTCCCATCCCTCAGGGGTTGGGTATTTGGTTCCAAAACCGCCTGGACGAATGAAAACAGGAGTGGGCGCAGTTCCGCTTGGAGGAGTAGGAGGAGGGGGCATTTTACACTTTGGCCACTTCCCATCGACGTGTTAATTGCTTTGCAAGTATTCAGAGGGATTTTTATGAGGGCTGATCGGTGGTCTTTACTAACTGTAGCTCGTCCTTTTAATGACTTCACAAAGTTTCGCAGGTCTTTACTCGATAGCCTGACACGGAAGTAGCAAAAGTGCAAAATGCCCCCAGAGCCACCACTTCCCACCGCCCTACCAAACCGAACTGCGCCCAGAATGGTACAGTATATCGACTGGTCTAACAGATCACAGTATACATTAAAGCCAGTTGGCACGATGGTTTCCTACTTAGCCTAAAATGCTAGTAGGGCGCTGTATAGTGGGAAATGGCGAAAGAACGGAGTGAAACGGTCAAATCCGGCGAAAAAAAGCCTCCGTTCTGCAGCTGCACTGTTAAATCAATTTTGCACCGAGTTTCCCCGTAGCGATCTTACTAATGCCCCCTACGAAGATACGGCTGCATATGTGTACCCAAGTATGCATGCAGCATCACGGCCGCTTCATACCAATCCCTTCGCTTCATAATTTGCTTAGCAAATGAATGAATACGAGCGTCAGGAACGGTCGTCCATTTGTGGGCAGGCGGGCGTGGCGGGCGTTTGGGACGTAAGGCTCGATAGGGCCCTTTACCAGCAGGGTACCTTTCTCGGGAACCATACGCAGGCGCCGTGCCAGGCCGGTCGGGGAATTCTATCTCGCCCAGGAGTAATTGATACTAGTCGTCTTGGGGGAATTTATCGTGGGCCCCATACTGCCTATTAAGCAAGCATCCGAAACGATTGACGCTCCCGATTCTGTATAATGAGCTAGAATACGTGGAATTGGTCGCCAAAAAGCCAGTGAAAGCCTGCCATCAAAACTGCCTTCACACACCAACAAAACCACCTTCGATTTGTTATTCATACTATTGGCTAATCACTGTTTATTGTCCAAATTTCACAGTCGGTATTGTTTGTTGAGAGCTCTTGTTGAACTCTGCCATATGTTCACCTCCTGGTCAGAAGAAATGAGAATAAAATGCGTCAGCTGCTATGAAAAGGGTCTCAGCTATTTGTCAACGCTAACGGGTTCAACTCATATCCCCCGGCACCATTCATTATCTGTGGACACTTAGCTGGGATGACTCATCGGTCTTTAGCCAGAAATTTCGACTTCTGAACAAAAAAGACGCCTGGAAGAGCTGAACCACCTGCAAAAGTCTTATTTGAGGGCTATAAAGCGAGAAAAGAAAGTTCTCCAAGAAGATATGGCAAGGAAGTCACAATGGACGGAATAGAGCGCTCAGATATCAATCCAGACACCTCTCAGTGCTTTCAGTGGCAACAGGAGCCATAGTCAGCGCCACGTAATAAGTTTGGAGTCATATGCCCATCTGGATCACTTCTAAAGGCAGTGGGCACGATGGATGGGGGCGGGCGCTTATTGCCAACGTGAGTGGTGGAAGGGCAGAGAGAAGGCGTTTGACCACACCTTACTCAGCCCTTTCACCAATGACGTCGGCAGTAACTGACCACCTCCAGCCATCGTGCCAGCTCTCTTTATTGATAAAGCACGAAGCTTCCCCATTGAGCAATCCCTTTCTAGGATGCCTGGGATGCTCCACGCATTCTACCTCCTTTAAGGTCGTGGTTTCTTATTGAATGCAATTTCTCCTATACAATAACTCGCTTGGGCCAGTCGATGTGCAGGTTTTATCCTCCCAGACAAATCCGATACCACTCCGCTGGCCCGGAAGCTGAAAGGTTTGATTGACGTATGTGTTAAACGGGTCAACTGCCACTTTACTACCGCCGCTCATAGAGCTCTGATGGTTATAGAGGCAGGACGAACATGCCCTAAAATGGCCAGCCGTCTGGCAAATGGCTTCCTAGTCACCATTTAAAGCACAATAAGTTTCCTTAGAATACAGCTATAAAGCGCCATTACTCTGGCTCACTACCAATTTATGGCAACTGTTTTTGTTTATCTGACGGCCATCATACACAGCTGAACACTACGGCTATTGAGTGGTTATTGCAGGCAGCCGAGTGTAATTATCACCAAGATGGGGATTTTGAACAAAAAAGAAAACTGGGCGCAGATTGGCTTGGTGGGGGCACTATGCTGGTTCCTATTGACCAGTCTGATGTCTCTTTTGCAGGCCTGCAAATTCCTGTGAAGCTATGCAACAACAAGAGGTTCGTTTACACTTGACAACAGTCCGCAGATCTCAACAGGAGGAAACAAGCAGTTTAACCGGAACTAGCAAAAGAAACAAGCGGAACTGCAAAATGCCCCCTCCTTCCCCCACTCTTGGCTGAACAGCACCTGAAATTGGAACAACGAAAAGAAAAATGCTTGAGAAAACAGAAAAGCCTACATAGCATAGTATACAGAAAAACATCCAACCTGCTGCAGCTCACAGAGCTTCTCCAACTCCAAGATTCGGTTATCACTGCGTCGAAGCTGTCGTTCGAGCATTGTCACCGTATTCTCCAACAAGCGATGTCCTTCGTCGATCGATCGTGCAGTATCACTCCTGAAATCGATAAAATCAATAAAAATACCGGTCATTCGATACCAAAATGTTAGTTTTTCGTATCACAACAACCGTCAATCACACGTTGACAGACGATTGTGCCATGGTCGTGTGAGCGCGAGACTAAAAACAATTTCTGGACAACTAGCACATCCGATCAACAGCTGCAACGCATCATGATAAATCGCGGAAATTCTCCGGCCAACCACTGTGAATGTGGTAACATTACGCGAAGTTCATTCAGGGACGGAAAACATGCAGGACAGGCCCTGTAACCAGCAGGGTACAGCATCGTTGTGTGAAACACATAGGGGATCGTATCTTTTTCTCTGGGGAGGGAGGTCGTATGTGCCTTTGAGAGAAATTTGTCGCGTTGGTTTTCCTGGTTGTTGACTTTTTGCGTAATTTTCCTGTTTCATGTATACTATCCCCCCTCTCACAGCAAAATTTTAGGGAAAATGTAGGGAAAATTTTCGGGAAATTCGGAAAAAGTGGTAGGAAGTTGGGGAAATTCTCCCGTTTCACACTGGCTATATACCCCCGCCCCCCCCCGCTCGAAGCAAAATTTATTGGTGAAAAAACAGAAAAATGGAGGAAATTTGCACGTAGGTGTTGGGGAAGGAGAGGGGTCGTAGCGAGACCCCTCCATTCAGGGAGGGGTCGTACTGACACCCTCCACTCGGAGAGGGGGGGGGGCTACCGAAACCACTGCCTCACACATCACGATGCTGTACCCTGGTAAACCAGGGTATGTCATACGTGTCGCCAGGGATGTACTTGCTGGGGAGAGGGACCAACGAGGGGTCTTATTAAGTCCGAGAAAATTTTTTTGATAGTCGATTTTTCTTGTTTCATGGACGCTATAAGGGGGAGGAGTCCTATTCGTTCGTTGTTGGGAAAGCGGGGGAGACCTGTTTGCCTTCTGAGAACGAATTGCAGCGTTGTGAGAAATTTTTCCCGGTTGTTGACTTTCGCGCGGTTTTTCCTGTTTCACATGTCTATGAACCTCACGACAGCAAAATTTGGAAGAAATAAACAATAGGGAATTTTGAAATAGCACGAATGTAGAGTGGAAGTTTGCGGAAAGGAAGTGATAGGTAGGATGGGGCAAGGGGGACGTATTTTCCTCGGGTTTTTCTCGTTTCATATGCCATACCCCCCCCGCACACGCTCGACAGCTCGATCGTATCAGAGGGAACCAGAGGGGTCGTATTCGTATCAAGCCAATTTTTAACGAAGGGAGGTTCGTACGAACTCGATCAAAATCTCCAACCAATGATGGGCCCTGCAGCCCGTTCGACGTAGCTTTTTTGGAAAAAAGGAGAGTTTTTCGGAATTTCCTGGAAAATGGAGGAAAAGTAGTAGCAAGGGCGGAAACTAGAAGTGACAAGTAGGATGGGGAAGGAGAGGAAGTTGGAAGGGGTCGTATTTTGCAGAAATTCTCCCCAACAGCAAGACGTGCCCTGATCCTGATGGAACCCAAGACATTGCTTCATGTGGGCAACAGCATGTACTTTCAGATGGCTTTCGCTACGCATAAATTCACTTCTTGCAGATTCCCAATTTGGACTTAAAAATGGAGGTTGCAAATTTCAATTACTTTCTGAACAACGTGATATATGGCATTCAGGGAGAACTGAACACAAAAAGCACGCTCGACTTGGCGCTGATTGATCACTGTGACACACTGCGCATTACTATTTCCGTTCAATGTCGTAGACAGTGATTTGCGGGGGTAGTTGATGTACAAGTCAGTTTCCTCCTAGAAAATTCTGGTACCAATCCCCGCTGGTATGAAAGGTTCAGATGACCAGGGCGAAAACCGATCTTGACCCCAGGATGAAGAGGGCAGTACGCGCCGTTTTGCTTTTACACCTTTTCTCTGTCCATGATCAACATGACTACACATTATCATCTCACAAAGCGGGGCACCTCAACGTGGTGAATATCACAACGGGATAGAATTTAACAGTTGAGGGAAGGGGGAACAGGGTACGACCTGCTTTGGAGGAATTTTTCATCACGTAGGCCCTGCTCTTGGAAGAATTTTCCATCGAACACTCTCCCCTTTCCTCCCCTCTTGTTAACCCTCCTCCACAATCGACCGATCATCTTCTCAACTCTCCCGAGAAATCCCCGTCGAGCGAGAGGATGTGGTGGGCGGGGGGGGGAGGGGAGTAGATACCTCCAACTATCAGAAACAGTATTTTGAGGCGCCTCCATCACGGAATATCCAGTGCGCGTGAAACGGCAAACACAGCTATCAGAAAACTTTTTTTCCAAGCCAGCAAGACTTCTGTAGAGGTTCCCGACGTGCAACGTGCCCTGGAAGGGGGTTGTATTCAGTCTTGAGGGAAAACTGTCTAATTTTTTACGTTTTCCATTTCACGCACGCTACACCCCACCCCCCCCCCTTTTGATCGGCAAAATTTTACGAAAAAATCTGGTGATTCCATAAAAAAATCGCTAAAGCGGAAGGTACGTTGCGAAAGGGATCGTGTCGAAAGAGGAACATAGGGGAAAGTGGTTGTATTATGCATAATTTTTTCACAATGCCATTATGTGCTTTGTCACAGGTCTGGCTAGCAAAGCCTTTACCCTTCATAACCAAGTACGTCACACAGTCAAATCCCGATAGCCTAGGCTAAAACTATGGCGTGCTTGGTTATGAAGGGTAAAGGCTTTGCTAGCCAGCCCCGTGGCAAAGAACACAGTCGCATTGTGGAAAAAATTATGCAAAGTACGACTACCTATCCACGAATATCTTACGCAAATCCGCCATGTTACAGTATGTTTCTACCCTTCCAGACAGATAAGAAGGTAGGGGTGTTATTATGACTCGGATTGCGTGATCGATAGGTATACTCGAGATCTCTGAGATCGGGAAGGCGTGGTCGCATGTTTCAATTTAATCTGAAGGTGTCGATATTTTCATCTTGACACAATTGTTGTCGTGTCTCTGTCCAACACAGAACAAGATGACAGTTGTCCCAGACTGGAATATTCCACGAGTAACCAATTCCGTGCCATGTTCAAATGCCACGCCTACTCCATCCCAGGGATAACGAGTGTACCTACACAGAAAATCTGAATCAGCAGGGATGTTACTGCGCGTAAGTTTTCACTAACAATTGGCAGAATCTGTTATCATGTAGATTTATAGCGTCATAGATTAAGCCAATACCGGAAATGTTTTCGTTTTTTTTCTTCGACGTCTAAGCGACCACTTCCTATTAGGCGGGCAAAGTCACTGGAGCATACAGACGTCCCTTAGCAACGGGGAGAAAGAATAATTTTTGTAGTGGGGGATCATTTAGATAGTTCATACGTTTTTTTCAGTTTCGCCATGGTGAACCCTTGCAAATTTACCACATTGTATAAACTTTATTACGTATGGCTATATTCGCTTCACACGAGTTAACAATTCTTCACAAGGTGGCCTGGACAAGCTTCGGGCCATCTCTTTATTCCAGCAAAGTGCACGTGGACGGGAACAAACAAGATGTCACCCCCCCCCCTATGGCGAGTAGCGCCGAAATGATAGTGGGGAGACAACAAGGGAGGCCAAGATGTCTCGCTCCATATCTCAGAGATACGGTAGGCGTGGCTGTGTACTCAGTTGGACGTGGCGATAGCCGCTCTTTGGTGGGATACAGCCGACTCAGCATAAATGAATCGGTTCTTTGTCCCGCACGAAAGAGGCTGACAGTCGTCTCAGATGACGATATGCATGAACAAGACATGCTACACCATGTCTGAATAAGGTATGCGGCCACGCCCTCCCCAGCACCGTGATATGGAGCGTACATAGGAGCTGTTATTTCAACAAAGAACTCCGCCGTCTGTTGATTGCGCATGTTCCGCCAAAGCGCATGGCCCTGAAAAACTGTCAAGCTCGCGCCGTGAGATTTCGGTCTCCGCGTGTACGACTGGACCTATGAATAATTACTGCAGTAAAGTATTACAGCCTCGCATAGATCGAAAGAAAGAGCCGTCAGCTGGAGGGAAGATTTTTGATTCTCAATATTTTTCTTTACAAACATCGCACTGCACGAAGAAGGATGAGGACTTTCTTATTAGACCGTTAATGAGCTGTCTTACTATCTCGAACGCCTATAGATGAAAGCGCGAGAACTCTCATCAGGCGATTGAGGCCTATACCTAGCCATATACACTGTAGAGCGGCTCCACTCTTCTCCACGGACGGTCTGATTCTCTGTGTAAACTAAGGATCGATCAACTGGTAGACCCTTTTTGGAGGAGCGGCACGGCAGTCTCCACTTTCCATTCAGAATGTAAGTGGCTAGTGAATGCAGATGTGGCCCATAAAATGACTTGCTAACATGCGGGGGCTCAATGTACAAGTTAGTGTCCTATCGGACGAATCTGGCACCAACTTACCGTGCCTTGGAGTAGGCTTGGCTGGTCTGCGGGCGAAGGCGATCGGATTGGCCCATCGCGGGATCGCGCCGTGCTTTGAGCGCGCTGCGCAATTCATGGATCATTTCCACCCAATCAATGGTAAGTGTGGTGAGAGTACACAGCTCACCGTCATCGGGATGTTGAATAATCTCGTCGCTCTGCGATTACTGGATCTTTTCATCCCCTCGGGTTCCGACTCGCCGGATAATGGACCTTTGCCTGGGGGCATACAGACCAATCTTGGAGCATCATTTTGCCTCTGCCAGTCACTAATATGCAATTGGAACTCAAAAACTTACAATCCATCTGCGATTTCCTCAGATTGAGCTAGAGCACAAACATGGGGTGAAGTACACAAAAGCAATGGTACTGCGCCCACAGTTTCCAAAATATCATACCAGTCTATCATTCACACCATTCATTACTTCTAATCAAGTGTGAAGCTTCAGAAATTTGCATCCTCCAAAACCCAGGTTCATTGAATGACCACCACACAAGGCACATTGCATAGCCACATCATCAGTTTGGGGGATTCAGATTTGGTTGCTGAGTGGGAGGGGAGGGAAAATTAACCTCGAAGAAAATTCTCCGACTGTTCACATTTCCGCTTCAGGCGCGCCCACCCCCGTATCCCCCGCCCCCGTCACAACTGGTTATAACTTGGTAAAGGGGAATGTAGCTTGTGACCCTTTTAGTAATTTCTAAGCACCACAATTATCACTCAAAGAACGCTTCTATGATGTCAGAGGTTTTCTCCCTACATAAAGCTCTTTTGAAGGGGAATTTTCTGAACTTTTTGTGGGATAACCGCAATTCCGTTCGTAATGTTCGGAAAGGCCATTTGCATATTGACTTCCTATCGGCCATTCTCTTCGTCGGATAATTAATCTACGAAGGAAAAAGTATCTTACGGCAATATTTACGAAAAGTTGAGGGCACAATAGATTAGCGATTAATGGACACACTAGACTTTGTTACACAACAGCTGAACGGCCGTCGCTCAGCATGATGAACAATACTCATACCGATATAGTTTTTCTCCTCAATTCGCAACTCCTCAGACCGTGTGCGTGGCAAGCCCACTGGGCAGGTCATCCGGCTGCGTTGAGATCAGGGTACAGCATTGTTGCGTGAAACACATAGGGGGGTCGTACTTTTCCGCTGGGGAGGGAGGTCGTATTTGGTCGTTGGGAGAGGGGGTCGTATGTGCTTTGAGAGAAATTTGCTGCGTTGGGAAAAAATTTTCCCGGTTGTTGACTTTTCGCGTGATTTTGCCTGTTTCATGTGTACTATATATCCCCCAGCTCGAAAGTGAAATTTTTCGGGTGAAAAACTGGTTTGGAAAATGTGGAATTTGGTAGGTAGGCGTTAGGGA
>MU966755.1:6747-19997 GCA_036418165.1 Cooperia oncophora
CAGCTCTCGCGGTAGCACAACACGCTGATGGTAAGTAGCAAAAGTGCAAAATGCCACTCCCCCTTGCTGAATGCCCCAAATTATTTGATGAATTCTGAGGTGTCTGGATATAACAACTGAATAAAAAATACAACTTAAATGCGAACCATTTCATACAGAACATTCAGGATTTGCATTATTATGTGTTTCATTTAAGTTATATTTTTATTCAGTTGTTATATCCAGACACCTCAGAATTCATCAAATAATTTGGGGCATTCAGCAACGGGGGAGGGGCATTTTGCACTTTTGCTACTTCCCATCAGCGTGTCGTGCTATCGCGAGAGCTATTTCGTGAGCTTACTAGAGTTGACAGCTTGTGCTATGGTGGCTTGACGAGTTTTCTCCAGCTTCACAAGCGTTCACAGGTTTTACCAGAGTGAGACTTGTAAACCGGAACTAGTGAAGCAGCCGAAGCGCAAAGTTCGTCCCACCCCACCCCACCCCCTGTTGCCGAGGAATGCCAATGATCTAATTATTAATGAATTATAATGGTGTACAATGCTCTTATTTGAATTCGGCTGAGCAATAATTGCTAGAATCAAAATGATCTACTTTCTACAGTTGTTTGCTGAAAATATGTCAGGGTTTAATCCGAGGGGTACTGATTTCATTCTTTTCAAGGGCTGATCATGAAAGAATGCAGCGCGCCGGTTTCTAAATACTTCCGGTTGTACGTGAAGCACGTGATTGTCACGTGGACTCGGCATCGGCGCAGGCTAATTATAGTTCCATTGGAGCCTTTGTCATACTGTAAAAACCAGAGCTGATACATTTCAACAGGGGAATGGTGTTTAATATATTGATCAAAGTAGAAAGTTGACAGATCAATGCTCAAGCAACATTAGTGTCCATAAGTAAAGGTTGTGGTCGTAGACATATTTAATTAGTTATTTTTATTTAGGTAGTCCTAGGCGTTCTTTTGTTCATTTGGCGCTAGTAACCTTAGGAGGGGCAGTTTCCGCAATACAGATGAGGACTATGCCTAAGCTCAAAGAGGAAATCTCATTGACTTCAAAAAGCTCAAATGGGAACGAGCTCCCGGCTTTGGTAAACCCTCACGGTAGTTCTATTTAGACGACCTTGACTCAATTTTGTACAGAGTCCTTTGAGAGCGCTTCCCCACCTTGGTGTCTTTTATTTCGAATTTTCCCGTTTCTCAAAGCCGTAATTGATTAATAGTGAGTTACATGAAAATGGTAGCTATTGATCCAACATTATGGAAGAGGGTATTGATTGATGATGTCACTATCTCAGACGTGTTTATACGATGTTTAACCACAGTATTCCCTGAAAACTAAATACGACACCTTTATACATCAAGTGAGAAGAATAACGTATCGATCGATCCATTTCCTGACAAAATGTGTTAGAAACTATGTGATTTAGCCAAGGCAGCACTTTGTTGGGCCAGTTTTCGTCAAAGTCTTCGAACGGTCAGACTTACTCCAGAAGGACCATTGAGTCAACGCATATGGCTTGGCGTACGTCTTACTCGTCGAAGCGAAGTTTTTGAGTCCTTCCCGAAGTCTCCGGATCAATAGATATGTTTTTCACAATGTACGTTGCAACTGTTCGTCGTTAGCATCGCGAGTGATCTTCATCTCGTTTGCACCCGTCGCACTAAATAATGAGCCAGAGCTTTCCAGAATGACGGGTGATGATAGCGAGGTGTCCAGTCGTGCACTGCTCCAATTCGCCGTCAGGGGCGGGTAATTTGGTACGGTAAACGCTGTGTGAGAAGAATACGTATCGATCCGTGACATCGTTTCACCCAATATGTTGTGACCTTTGTTTTCAGCTATGTGATCGCGCCAAATGGCGCTTGTCTGGGCCAGTTTTTGTGCTGTCGAGGTCGTCGCATGGTCAGGCTGACTCTAGAAGGTAGTACCGCAGAAAGACCAAGAGTCAACGCACAAGCCTGGTCCTCTCTAAGCGGGGTTTTGAGGTCTTCCTGTAGCTTTCGGATCAATGCGTATCCCCTTCGTAGCCTGCTAGATTGCAACAGTTCATCGCGAGAAATCTTCAGCTCATTCTCACCCACTCGAGCTAAACGATGAGCCAGATCTTCACAGGAGGTGGGCTGATGCTGAGAGGTGTCCTGTCGTTGGGCCCCGCTAGCGACTCGCCGTCAGGGGGCGGGTGTTTTTCCGCCGACGGGAATGACGTCACATGTTGCAGGGCAATCAATAATATCGATCGAAACTCGCATCTCGCCTGTAGTTTTTCGTCAGCGCGCCCAATCGTCGACGTCTACCCGTGGTTTCGTGACTTCCCCCTGTTTAAGCACTTTTATAGACTCTTTTAGGTGCAGCGATAGCGATAGGTGTGAGAAACGTAGCTCTAAAACCGGAGATTGTGGGTTAACATTAGGGTGGGTGTCATCGATTGGTTTCCCAGCTGAGGCCGGGTTCGTATTGATTATTTTAATGCGTGGGAACATTTGAGCGCCACTCGTTCGTTCCCGTAAGTTGTGTGTCCCTCGAGTAGATAAAATGGTTGCATTAGTACTCAGAGGGTGTATTCCATTTATTAAGGTGTGATACAAATAGATATTGATCGGTTTGTATGATTGCAAGTGCACAGTGGCTCACGGGTTTCACAGCGCTATATTCATGAATGTCTTAAATTCTCACATACCATGCAAAGGACATTTTGGCCCACTGCCAAGTTTGTCTAATCACGGCGATCGCCTTTGTTTCAACAACTAACCAACTTTTGGATCAAACTGCTATGGTTTTTTATTGTTATGTTTTGAAAATTTGTCTTCCAGTTCACTTTCAACGAATTCAGCAAATATTAAATGTTATCAGGGCACGTTCTATGCAGGGGAATCCCCAGCGTAGGGCGTGCCCTTGTATAACGTAGACGAGATAGTATGTGGTATGTGAGAAATTTTTTCGATAGCTGATCTTTGTGTCCCACGGAGCTATTCACATCATTGGGAGATCTTAAAAGGAGGGATCGTATTTGCTCTGAGAGACATTCGCCGCGTTTCGCAATAATTTTTCATTTGTTCATTTTTTGCGGTTCTCTGCAGCCAAAGCGGAGAGAACTTACTGTAGGAACCTGGAGAAGTGGTAGATAGGATGGGGGGGGATCGCATCAGAGGACAAAAGCGACAGAAATATTCCCCAACGGGAGGGCGTGCCTAGTTATAATAATATTAGTATGTGTAGAAGTAAGTAGAAGTGGAAATTATATAAATATATTAAAGTGAGTAGAAAGAAACAAATTGTACTTCACAGAAACCTCATAAGGTACAGCATAGGGACCTAACACTAATATGATTTTCAAAGAAATATGTTTCGCTTCGGAATTTGACCATTTTTTAGCTTTCTTATGCACGCCATGCTGAAATAAAGTGATCGGAACTACAATGTCACTTTAATTTGCCTCGTTCTTTGGGCTATCGTGGTACCGTTCCCGTTGAGGAAATGAAAATTTTGCAGCAGCAAACGATCCTCTTTGGTTTTCTGCCACTTTTTCATAAAGTTTCGATTGGCTGCAATCTCCGGAGACCTGGTTGTAATCAACATTTCTTACAAGAAAGAAGAAGGAAGTCGGTTTCATAATTTTAGCGGACGCACTCTTGTGTTGTTATCTCAATAAAGATCCTTATACTATATTAAATCCGCTACTGGTGTGTGTGTATGTGTGTGTGTGTGTGTCACGAAATTCATAGCGAGCGTCCCAGAAAAGATAGGATGACAGTTCCAAGAAGTGATATACATGGCAGGACGGGAACACTTTGAGTGGTGTGTTCTGGTGATAGCACTTTGATAAGATACGATAAGGCGCCGTAGAAAGGGGAGGGTGGATCTGAATTCCGCTCCTGAGCGCAAGTTAGCCAGCAAGGTAGTGCGGCCGGACCGTTGATTTCAAGAAGTGAATAATACATAGCAGGAACGGTAACACTTTTATGCTGTGTTGCCGGCGTGTGATCAGGGAATGTATTGCGGTGCATAGCACTACGCTAAGGATTACTCGATGGTAAGGGGCGCCCTTAGAAGGGGAGGGGGACGAAATTGATAGCGCAATTTGCAGCCAGCGTGCACGGACCCCGCTGATCCTTCGTTTAAGAAGTGATATACATGGCAGGACGGGAACACTTTTGATGGGTGATAGAAGGTGATGACACTTGATAAGATTCGATAAGGGGCCTTAGAAGGGGAGGGTGACGAAATTGTAGCGCAATTTGCAGCAGCTGCAGGACCGTGATTTTCAAGAAGTGATATACATGGCAGGACGGGAACACTTTAGGTGCGTGACAGGAGGTGATAACACTTGATAGATTCGATATAAAGGGGCCTTAGGCAAGGGGGGGGGCGCGGTAACCAACACTTCGTAACGCGCAAGTTGCCGAGCAGCTGCGGCGACTGCTGGATGTTTTCAAGTTAGCGGTGGTAACATGGCAGGACGGGAACACTTTTAATGGGTGACAGGAGGTGATGACACTTGATAAGATTCGATGAGGGGCCTTAGAAGGGGGGGGGGGTGACCGAAATCGCTTTAGACGCAGTTGCGAGCGAGGCTGCCTGGGCGGCGTTGGGATCTCTCCAAGAAGTGATATACATGCGCAGGACGGGACGATCTTTTTGGTTGACGAGGAAGTGACTAACATTTTGATAAGATTCGATAAGGGGCCTTAAAAGGGAGGGTAACCGAATTCGTGGCAAGTTGCAGCAACGGCGGGACCATGATTGTCAAATACTGATATGCCGTAGGGTGGGGCTGGCAGAAGCTCGAGAACTAAGCGTTTGATAATTTATCCGATATAGGGGCCTCGGTAGAGGAGCGGTCATCAAATTTGTTGGCGACAGATTACAGCACAGTGGGAACCTCAGATCCGTTGAGGTGCATTATTTATTTTTTTTTTTTTGTTTTTTTTTTAGGGTGTGGACAGGCGAAATTATTGCGGGGTCGACAGAAGCGAATAACAGTTAGGATAAGATACGGTTAAGCCGGCCTGGAGGGGGAGGGTTTCATCAGATTTGTAACGCAGGTTACAGCAACAGTGGGACCTCTGATCCGAGAGGCGATACAGGGTGATATGATAGTGATATCGGGAGCGTTATTGGCGGGTACGGAAGTGATAGGAGCTAAAATTGACAAGGTAGCATGGGAAAATCCGCTTCACCGCTCACAACAACAATGCGATCGATATGACTCAAGTATAACGATCTCAGTGATTCCAACAGAACTCATTCCTCACTGCTTATTAGTAACGACATCGTGTACGACCGCTAAGCCAGCTCTATTCCAAATGCATGTGGTTTGTTTACAAAAAAAAAAAAAAAAAAAAAAAAAAAAAAAAAAAAAAAAAAAAAAAAAAAAAAAAAAAAAAAAAAAAAAAAAAAAAAAAAAAAAAAAAAAAAAAAAAAAAAAAAAAAAAAAAAAAAAAAAAAAAAAAAAAAAAAAAAAAAAAAAAAAAAAAAAAAAAAAAAAAAAAAAAAAAAAAAAAAAAAAAAAAAAACAAATTCTTAAAAGAAATTAAAGTAAATATAAGACAGAGTAAAAAAATAAAAAAAAAAAAAAAAAAAAAAAACAATAAAAGAGAACTAGACAAAAAGCAAAAAAAAAAAAACAAAATTCTGACAAAAAAAGGAAGAGAAAGCGGGGTCGGGATAACGAGTAAAAAAAAAAAAAAAAAAGAAAAAAGAAAAAAACAAAAAATGAAAAACTTAAGAAAAAAACAAAAAACGAAGCTGTCGCCGGTCACTCGCTTCTCTGTGACCCCCTCGGAAGATATTGATAGCGAGCCGGGTATCGCTGATCGGTCGGTTCGGCCTGTGGCGGCCTCGCTGTCGGACTAAATCGTGTGGAGTGACTGGCTGGTGCTGAGTGCTCTGCCGCGTGTGTGTGTGCCTTTAAGGCGGTAACTCGGTGTTCTAGACGACACCGCGACTGCCATGGTGGGAGGCTTAATCTGCGGCGCCGCTGCGGCCTGACGGTGGGGCTGCGTGGTGCCTCGCGTGAGCTAAGCCGGGCGGCCCTCACTGTCTTTTGCTGACGCCAGCGCTCGGCCGGCACCCCCTCCTGCCGCCGCGGCGTGCGGCGTGTCTCCGGGGCGAGGAATCGGTCAGTCCTTCGCTAGTCCACGCTGGGTAGTGGGGCCGGCCAGTCGACCTGATCGTGTGGGCTCGCGGGGTACTGCCGAGCGCCTGATCGTGCCGTCCAGCCCCCCCCTCCGTCTACGTGTGTTGTGCTGTCGCTGACGCCGCCCTCGTGCGCGGCGCCCCGCGCGCCAGTGGGCTCTGCGGGCTGGTATTCGCAGCGGGCGGGGCGCGGCGCGTGCTCCATGCCAAGAGTGGGTTTTATCAGAGCAGTTGCCTTAATGTCAGCAGCAACTGACTTTAATCTTTGGGCTGCTACCAGTAATTACTCTTCGTCGTCATCGAGCAACCTCAGTGAAGGGAATCGGTTTAATGGGTTTTTTCAGCTGGGTGAAACTTGCGGCTTAGTGAGGGCATTATGGTGTTAGGTTTGATACAGCGTTACAAGCGTAAGCTTCTTGTCTGTAGTGGTAAGCGCTGCTTTTCAGTTCTTGGCTGATGCAGAAGATTCCTTTGAACAGTGTGGTTGGTCAACGATCCTTAACTTAGCACGCGGCAAATCCGCATGGCCCGGCGAAGCCGGGCCATGTCACAGAAGGAGGAGCGCCCGGCGACAGCCGGGCGATCCGACTGGTGTATGAAGAAAGTCAGCAGAATAAAGTTCTGGTGTCAGTCAGATGCTCGATAAAAAGAGTTGAACATTACTTTCTCATGCGTTGAGTAACGTACTAAAGAAGGCGTTGTGGGGAAGTGATGAGTTTCCGAGTAGCTTCAAGTAATGACAGCATAACGTAGGTGGTATTAGTACAAATCTCTGATTGTCACCTTCTGTTTCCAAAAGGAGTACCTTTAATGGTTCTAGCTGAGTTTGTGGTGTTATTTTGTCATTATGGCCTGCAAACGCTCCGGTTTCCTCGCTTCGTCGTAGCGCTTTCAAAGCTGGTTCTCTTCCTTTCCGTTTTTTGTCGCCTTATTGATTTTCCTTGCTTCAGATGGGTAATATCAATGGGTTCGTGTGCCAATGGAGGTGGATACTATCATTACGCTTATTCGGTGCTTCGTGGATGCGACCGTGTTATACCAGTTGATATTTATGTTCCTGGCTGCCCACCAACTGCTGAGGTAAGTATCTCATTTTTCTGAGATTTTCTGTTTATGCGGATATGGCTCTGGAAAAAAATTAAGAAAATTTCCCGTGTGGAATCAGTGGTTTTTCATCTCTCTGCTGTTGGAGTGATATACACGCCAAGTAAGGAAGAGAAGAGGTTGCTGTCGAGAGCGGGCCATTGTGGGAGTAGTTCTCCATCAGTTGTAATTCGGCGCAATTCAGCGGCAGTTGGGGGAGGCATTTTGTACCTTCGCTCTCTCATTGTCGGGTCACGACTTGTCAACTCTCGTAAAGAATACCTGTCAGCTCTTGCAAAGCAGTGAACATGACAGTTGTATGCAGCGAAAGTGCAAAAGGCCCCTCCCCTCCAACTACGCTCAGGTGTAGGTTTACAGTGCGCCGAACGGAAAAGGAAACCTGACCAAGTTCAAGAATATGACGTAGCAAGGCATAACTCCCTGTCGCGGTCTTGTGGAGGCGTTCCTGCGTACGTGCGTTGCGGCGCGGCACCAACTTGTTTCCGCCATTTGTTGCGACTACTCGGGTTAATGCAGTCCTATTCGCCGTTACTGTAGACTTTAGGTGCTGGGAAACCACAGACCGTTCGGGTTTTGCATAGTTACCTGGGTTATTGTTATTGGTAATCTCTCGCTACTGAAGAATTTAGATGTTTATTTTATCGAAACTCTTGGAAACTGAGGCTGAGACTTCGGGCGAGTGACCTTGAGATTCTAGCGCACTATGGAATGTTCACTGGAATTAGGTTGATCTAAGCACCCTGAACGACCTCTTTCTATACAACGAATAACAAGGAGGTCGTTCAGGGCGTGGTAACTTTTCGAAAAAACCGTTTGTGGCATATGTAGGGCCACTCAAGGACCTGAAAGTGCTGCTTCATTTCGCTGCGCGCTTCCAGGAACGGTAAAAAACGAGTGAAAAGAAATCTTTGGAATCTGCTTCGTTCTGGGCCTCTTTACGGCGTAGGTCACTTGCAACTTTGACATTCGTGTGGGTCACTTATAAAGGAGCGCTATTTTGAACGAAGCGGAAAATGCCCGCAAGTGAGCCTTACCAAACTGTCATGGTGCTCAATGTGAATGGCTTCTGCACTGTTCCCATCAACGATAGAGCGTATCACTCGTCAGAGCATCGTATGCCTAGTGGATGAAGGGAGTTTTGCAATCCGACAGTGGGGTTTGATGTCGCTCCCCTCTGCGTCGTAAGCTTTTTGCAGTTTAGCATTCGCTGTCCGTCCTTTTGCCTGCGCAGAATATAACCCGGGATATTTGCCATTTATGTGCCACAGTCTGAGATTATACCTCACTGGTCAGCGCTATCAATGTATCATTCTCACAGCACCATTGAACAAGATGGTACCGGGACGTTGCTCTCATAGGCTAGGATACAAGTATCTATTGCCGAATTTCTAGTAATTCTGGGCGGCTGCGATCTATAGACAATTTGGGCCACATCTTCTCCACTGAATTCGTTATGTACACCAATATAGGGAACGTTCAGCGCTATTCTGTCGCCAGATTGCGTGGACGCCAAGAATATATTTGTCAGGACAACTGATGACACTAAAAAAACAATTATTGCAAACCAAGTTTTGACCTTCTTGGGTTTGCTTATTGGGTTGTCCGGTGTCCGTAGCGCCAACGATACGTCATCGCTGTTACGAAGATGTGAGACTCCGCTCACACTGCCGACCAAATGGTCGGTCACCTACAACCCGAAAAAGTCAAAAAAAATTTTCGCTCAAAACTTGCTCCTAGGGGTAATCGACAGTCCTGATCACGATTCTAGACTTTATTTTCGGTTCCAGTGCCATCTGGCACCGGCATAGCGCCGAAGAGCTGAGTCTGTGCATACTAACGAATTCGAACGAAAAAGCAGTTTTGCTCCATAAAGTAGGATTGTTCAGTTTATCGTGAATGTTTTTGTTAGGACCACTGAATTTAGACAAACATGCGATCACAAAAAAGGAAAAATCTGCTAGAATAAAGCAAAATTTTGCCTCTGGGATCCGAACCATCGACCTATTTTTTACGTTTTTTTATTCGTAGAAGCGCGCAGCGAAAATGAACCTCAGTTTTCTGGTCCTCGTATGTGCCCCTACAATATGCACAAGACCATTTTGAAAAAGCTCACCACGCCCTGAACGACCTCCCTTGTAAGCGCCTGAATCGACCTCTTTCTATACAACGAAATGATCGCGTCCTTGACCATCCTGGATGAACGGTGAAAAGCCTTACCCACCTATCCGCAGCTAGGACTGTGGTTGTGACTTTGCCATTAGGCGACATGCTGTTTAGTAAATTATAGTGGGACAATTTTCAATTAACTCTTTTTGCGGACGGGATGCCGTCCCACAGTCTATTGGAGCGCAAAGTTTCTCGCAAGTATCTTGTGATCCAATACTTCCATTTCGCATAGACATCGTGGTGGAATGTTCATGAATCGCTCCATTGACACCTTTTCCACCTGTGAGTGTTGCTCACCCTCTGCATCAGTCTTCGAAATTTCAGTCAATTTTTGACTGAGATTTTCGTCAGTCGGCGGCAATGGCTAAATTTTCGTTCCGTGGGGCAATTTGACCCTCTGCTCATGCTTATTATCTGCTTCATTCGGAACACAGACTCAGGCGGCAAAACACCGAATCGGCTGTAAGCCACATGATCATGATTACCATATTTGCTCCGTGCGAATTCACCTGGCGTGCGCCACGGGCGCCGTCGCAAAAACGGGTCTCGTGACGCTGGCGCCTGTAGCGTTGGCGCTGGGCGTTTTTGCTTCAAGCAGATGCTATATTTGAAGTGGCTGTTTTCGAGTCACTGTCCCTCATGGATCAATCCTTCGGTTAGATATATAGCCAGGGAAAAATTCCGATTAAATGTCTTCTGAATTCAGAAGTAGGGCAGTAAAGTAGTAGGGTGAGCGAAATACCCCTCACTAGTGGTGGGTGGTAGGAAGCGATAGCAGTTGATGATATACCGTACGGGGTAAAACGGTAGCATTACCGAATCAATAGCTCCGCTCCTTGCGAAAGACGGTGGTTCCGAAATGTGATGTAGGGTAGGGAAGGAATATTACTGGTGGGTGGTAGGAAGTGATAGCAGTTCACAATATACCGCAGGGATCTTAAAATAGTAGGATGGCTTTTGAAAGCATATGCTTTAATTCCAGAGTTGGCAACATTTGAAGAGCCACCTTGAGGGGCCTTATCAAGGGTGGGTTGGGTAGGGTATGGGTCAAGATGTACGAAATACACAAGAGCTGAGATAAGCCGTACGAAATACACAAGAGCTAAGCCCCATCCGAGTAGATGGGACTTGTGTGAGGAGAAGGTCGTCCTTGGGAATTCTCCCTTACTGATGAGCTTATATTTGTGGATCCCATTCATCGAAGATTTCTGGTAACTTCGCCGTAGCCGATCCATTTTTCACATGTAAATTTTCTTCTAAGTAAACTGCATTCATTTCAGGCGCTGCTTTATGGAGTGCTGCAACTACAGAAGAAAATCAAGCGGAAGCGTGAAGCTCAGCTGTGGTACAGGCGATAGATAGGCCACGACGACAGCGCCATACTTTATCACGTTGTAAAGTGATATGCAGTTTATGTTGATAGTAGTGTCTTTTTTGTGTGTTTAGTATATGCGGGAGTCGTGACCGTTATGACGTCTTGAAGTAGAGTTCATAAGAATTAGTCAGGTATATAAAGCTTTCCATCGAAATGTGAGAGAATTTTTCAATGACCACATGGTTGCTTTGGCACCGGTTCATCTTCGAACTGATAGAAGATGAAGAGTACCTGTAAGATTGTATGGTAGTATGTGTTCTTGTGACTTAATTTCATTTCATTGCTTGTTTTTCTTTGGTGGTTAGGTTAACATTTCTCGAATGTTCCTGTTCCTCTTCCTAAAAGTAGTATGACCTGATGTCTTTTCTCACTTCAGTCAGCTTTAAATGGTGCAGCTGTGCGATGTTGTAGTTGGGAGGGGCCACACTAGAGCACGACTGAGTGCGCTCTTATGCTCCGGTACGGCGGGGTGATCCGTTTCACGCCTCAAGTTTGGCCTTCAAGAGTGCAGACGACCAGAGTCACCTCGTTGCGTGCCCCCTCCTACCAGCAGTGGCGCTATCAGTGCTGCGCTAGAGGCGGTCTGAAGTGTGAAACAACGTGATGAAAGTGTATTTATTCAGCTCGATATCTAATCATGTGCATCCTATCAAACTGTTATCCACTACTTTTGCCAGGTTTTTATTATTCTAGGTTGTGAATGCCTTAGCAGCAAGTCTCACATTCATCGTTGGCGCAGTCTCAGTTGCACATCAGTGAAATTGGAAATAGGAGCTTGCTTATCATACGGCCTTAAGCAGTCAAGAAATGGATCGCGAACAGTTTCCTCAGTCGGAACTTCGCCATCTAGAGGTGAGTGTTCATCTTTTCAAATAGTTTACTGTGTGGCTACGTAAGAGCTGTATTGTAAGCCCGAGTCCGAGTTACAAAAACATCGATACGAGAGAATATTGTGTGATTTGACTTGTATTCGGGTATGAGATTGATATTTTGTACGTTTTGGTGGTTTATATATGTTTCGAGAGGTGATGGTGAATGCACGCGTCCTGTAATGGAACTGGACGAGTCGATATACTGAACGGTTGACCAGAAGAGACATTCTGAGAGATTTAGAGAAGATTAATCCAGAAGAGTGGAACTCATAACGACTGGAAATAATGTCGGGGCACGTCAGTGGTTCCAAGTTACTTTGGTTGCTCTCTCACTCCTCATTAGGCCACGCTCATGCTATGTGAAACTAGAGAAATGAAGAATCGGCAAAACATGGAATTGAGACCGTTCAAAAAACCGAGAAAGGGAAAGTCTACGTATTGATTCGGAGAACTGAAGAATCGGAGAGTTGGTGCCCCCCCCAATTCACTTGATCGATACGCATCTAGGAGATAAAGTTAAATATTAGTTTTGTTGAATGAGATTTTTTCTTTAAAATTAAATTTGTGATCCTTTTCGCGCATTCTGCATTCCTATTCCATGATTCTCTGGCTCCTAATTTCCCCAATCAATACGTATACACCCTTTTTCGCGGTATCTGTGATCCTCCCAATCTCGCAAATCGCCGATTTTTCGATTCTCTAGTTTAGTAAGGTGTGAGGGCTACCCAAGGAAGTAGACTGTAAATGTGCATAAAATTCATTTGAATTCACTTGAAAATTCATTTGCATGCGTATTTCGGTGAACGATCTGAACAAGCCTGCAGCATCTTTTGAAGGCCAATTATTTTTGCAGAAGTCAATAATGCGAATCCAACAAATGGGTCTTTTTCTCATTCTTTGCACAGACGGCTGTTGATGATTCGTTTAACTTTGCAAATAGCTCAAACCCGCTACGAATAAGACATTTTGTGGATTCTTATCAACATTTATAACAACTGGTAAAGGGCGCTAGAAAGAAAAACCCGGCGTTCATTACGCGCGTCATCTTTGAGCTGGTAGGGGAGGGTGTTGGTTTCAAGAAGTGATGGAGGGGGTGGGATGGGAACAGTATTGATGGCAGAAAATGAGGTCAGTTGGTAAGAGCTGATGGGAGCGGTTAGAGGAAATCTCTCACCAGCTTGCAGTGAATGGATTGCAGCAGGAAACAAGATGATTTGTGATAGGTTATATAATGACCGGGAAGTGAGGCTCAATGGGTGAACACGTTCGTTCTGTCCCGTTGGCAGTGGGACCAACCGATTTGACCGCTAAACCCTGGAGTTTCGACAAAAAGCACTTGTTTGATAGCTGCGATAGCCTCCATTCTCAAAGTGATACCATCGAAACACGCTCAACCGCTTAACAGCCCTTAATCCAACGACTGGTAGTTGATTGTAAAAAGAAAGCTACGCTCTGGATATGGGTAATTATTAGTAAGAGGAAACAAGGAGAGACATGTGGTATCTCAAAAATGGACCACTTTGTCGTGAGAGGGCCATTCACCGCAACGAAGCCCCATCTTTGAGGACCAAACCGGCAGTAGGACCGCTTCGAACT
>MU966756.1:0-13026 GCA_036418165.1 Cooperia oncophora
CGGCACCGCAGTCGATAAAGACGGTCGCAGCACCCCTCCAAAAGACGGCACCACTTCAAATGGCAGTACAGGTAGTTGAAGAAGTTGCGAGGTCACCAATGTTGCCAGCAAACTTTCCTAAGAGTCCTGAGAGAGTCAGAGTTGTGAGTTTTGTTCTCGACTAATCTATCTGTACATTGGTTTATTTGTTAGTATTTTTTAATGCAACTACTCATAAATTTCTGTTACTTAAGGTCAGTCAGTCACTACAAAGGCCTACAGCACCAGTGCCACCGAAGCAGTCTGCAGCAGGCTCTTGGGACCAAGAAGTAAGTTGTGATATTAGCATGACAACTAGTATTATCTCGTGTTTTGTTGAAACGAAACTTGCAATCTCATACAATAACGTTTCGGGCCCTGTGCCCTTGACAAGGGTATTTGAAAAAAAAAAAACTGGCCCAAAGACGAATCTTATCTTGGGCAGATGTTGTGGCTAGAATTTTGTCATCGGGAGGCATTGACCCGCTGAAAACGAATGTACCACCAAGTGTGACGAATTTGGAGTTGCAACGATTACATATTTAGTATTCGCGCCAGGACCCAATCCACTCAATGTGGCAGTGTTGCAGCACGCCTCGACTCTCTCTGCGTCTGCATCTCTTAAGTCGACTAGTTCTCTCTTCGCCTATGGTCGCCTCATATAGTTCCTTGGAAATGCTGGGGGTGAAGCGTAAACCATCATGGAAACGTCTCGTAGAATGGAAATTCAGTGCGCACGATTCCGCGACGGGGAAGTAATGCTCAACACCCCTTCGCTTCAAACTGATGTGGTGTTCGTATCGTACCAGAGTACCCTCATGGTCAGAATTTTGGTCAATCCACCCACGAGTAACAGTTTCGGTTGTTTTGGGCCTTAACATTGAAGGGTGGGGCATGCGGGTGAAGCGTACATCATTATGGAAACGTATGGTAGAATGAAAATACATATGACATCATCGCAATCAGTCAGGTCATTTTCTAGCGAGATGAACTGACGCCACCTTCGCGGCTTCCATCAGTGGTTGTTCTCTTCCTAAATCGATTATTAGCCGATCACCATTGGTAGATCAGGGCAGCCGCAGGTAGGCTCAACCCGCCCTCGTCCGCCCCACCGCCTCCTACTGATTGCGGTGTTACAAACTATATAATAAAAATAAGGAAATTATTAGAAGGGATAACTAGATTTTCTGAATTTGTTGCACCCATGAACTTCTTCTTTTTCAGAGTGGCTATGATGACGTCAATTTGAACGAGGAAGATTTGGTGGATATCAACGTTGACACGTTCTTTTCATCGACGGAAACGTTGGATTCAGCGTCTGGTGACGAGACCGATACACCATCTCGGAACATACGGAAGAAATTCAGAGAATTTCTCAGTGAACCAGGCACTTCCACTCCGTTATCGCCGAAGAAGATGAGCCGTGTCGGTACTGTCAGACAGATTGTCGGACGGGGAAAAGTTAGAAGCGGTCCAGAATCAGCACCAAGTACCTCTTCAACTATTCCATCTGCACAGCTCCGAAAGAAGCAAGCAAGAGGTGCTGCTGTCGAGCAGTCGGCGAGAACAGCCCAACGCCTGTCACCGCAGGGTAGCTTCGTAGGTGCTGAACAAACAGCAGGTTCAACTCACAGTCTGCTAGTATCGTCAGCCAATGTATGCAACAAGGTTGAGAATATGCTCGGTGTTATGGAGCTTTCGCTTCAGAACAATGAGCCTGTCTTAGCACCGGAGAATGTGGACGCAACTAGGACTCAGATTGCTTGTGATGTTGACAATCTCGGTACTTCTCAGCAGTTCGCACAACCATCTGTGCCGTATTCTGATGGCAGCGCTGGTGAAATAGTCCCACTCGATCGACCGCTTAGCGTTGACGAACTGATGCAAAAAATTGAAGCTGAGTTTTGTGATCTCACGGAACGGAGGTCCAGGTCCAGATGGATACGATTTGCCGTCCACGAGCACATTCCAACATTTTGAACCTGAACCATTTGGCTGGCCAATCGAAGACGCTGAGATGTTTTCCTCTTTCGAAGCAAGCGGAAAAGAACAGAATTTCCGCCATTCGGTGACAATTGCAATTCCTAGTTCTGAAGCAACTAATCTGTCTACTACAACGGATGTACCTGTCGATTGGGTAGCACCAGAACAGAGTGCCAGCGGAAGTATTATTTGGCCTGAATACGGTCGTGTTACTGAGCAGTATAAGTGTACGAGTCTTACGACAAGGAACGTTTCACCAAAAGTTTGAACATGCCGAGGCGACGTTTACAGTGCCGGTGGTCAGTCGGGAAAAGGCTACGCTGAGCGTTGTCGCTTCGACGTCGCAGTTCTCTCCGCAAGTTACGAGTCGCACGACAAGGATACGTTTCACCAAAAAGTTTGAACATGCCGAGGCGACGTTTACAGTGCCGGTGGTCAGTCGGGAAAAGGCTACGCTGAGCGTTGTCGCTTCGACGTCGCAGTTCTCTCCGCAAGTTACGAGTTGCACGACAAGGCAACGTTTCACCAAAAAGTTTGAACATGCCGAGGCGACGTTTACAGTGCCGGTGGTCAGTCGGGAAAAGGCTACGCTGAGCGCTGTCGCTTCGACGTCGCAGTTCTCTCCGCAAGTTACGAGTCGCACGACAAGGATACGTTTCACCAAAAAGTTTGAACATGCCGAGGCGACGTTTACAGTGCCGGTGGTCAGTCGGGAAAAGGCTACGCTGAGCGCTGTCGCTTCGACGTCGCAGTTCTCTCCGCAAGTTACGAGTCGCACGACAAGGATCACCAAAAAGTTTGAACATGCCGAGGCGACGTTTACAGTGCCGGTGGTCAGTCGGGAAAAGGCTACGCTGAGCGTTGTCGCATTCGACGTCGCAGTTCTCTCCGCAAGTATCAGATGGTGCAAAAGGGCTATCAACTAAGATGGGTTCGAAAGGGAGTGCCTTTCTGTGACGAAGACAATTCCGCCTCCAGTAAGTGCATCCTGCTCATTCAAATGTGTCACAAAGTCTTTGTCTGCTAAAAGAGTGGAAAGTAAAGGTGAGGCGTCACATACAGTACGGTGCGCAGATGCAGATTCTACTACTCTGTCCGCCATCGCAGTAAATGCCGATTTCGTCGCAGGACCCAATGACATCGCGGGAGGTCTGATTTCAATGGCAGATTCCGACATTGCGAGACTTCGTACAACTTTGCAATCCCTTGGAGAGCCATCAACTTCAATGGAACGAGTGTTTTCACCGACAGCGGACGATACCTCTGATGGACTAAGTGCTGAAGAAGACATGGAGTGGAAGAAGGCCTCTCGGTTGAAGCGAATTGAAGTTCGGAAATCGTACGCAAAATTGTCTCCTAGTGATCTGGCTCTTCTTAAACATGATGGTGTAAAATTACCTTCGAAGGGAAAGCGTGCAAAAGACACTGCAGCCATCGATGACAGAGACAAGGCAGAGAAAAAGGATTATGAAATATCGACTGATGTCCGGAACGTTCTGGAAGATCTCATGGGTACAACCTGTAACAGCGCCACGGAAATAACTGAACAGTGGAATCTGAGTGATGTTCCGCCTGTAGCGTCTCCACAGAATGAACAGGAATCGGCGACATTACAAGTTGAGATGGATTTGCGTAAAAAGGCCAAGGATGAAGAAGAAACGATGGGAGTGACTGAATATCTCATACCACAATCAAATAAGGCAAAGCTGGAGAGTGAAGTGCTGGACGAAGCTGCTGCTAGACAAACACAGGAAGAACTTCAGCCAGCTTCTTCCCCACTACCGGAATCTGTATCCGATACGAAAGTCGTTGAGGAGTTTGTGTCGCTTGATTCAGGATTTGTAGCTGCAGAAAGCCTATCTGAAGCGAATAACTTCAATGTGGAACATGTTTTTGTTCATAAAGAAGTGGAGAAATGTTCGCTGACCGTCATGGCACCTCCTCGTAAAAAGCGAAAGCGACAGAAGTCTGGTCAGGAGTTTACTGTGAGTGATGCTTTTTCTTTCATTACATTTTCAACTTCTTAGCTATCCAGTTTTATGAATAATATTTTATTCAGGTAGACTACAATACAAGTGTTGTCACTGAAAGCGGCAAGATTGTTGAGGTAGGTTGTTCGCGAGATCTTCGGGTTAAAGTTACCTGAAGGGGGCTGCGGTGCGGCGCAACAATGCCATGTCGTGTCTGCTTGTCTGTCCATATTACCAATTCAAATTGGGCGCTTTATCACTGCGCGCTACCATTGCAAGCCGCTCCAGTGCTATAGGGGAACACAGCCGTAGAAGGGTACCGATCGGCGCCGGCCGCTAGTGTTCTGGGAGAGTGCAAAAGAACAGAGGGTACCAGACTCTGTGATTAAAACTGCGTACCCTTCTAATGGCTTGTACTCTCCCAATAGAATATGCATAAGTTGATAAAACTAGTATGATTAAAATATGTGAGCGGGAGAGAGAGGTGTCAAGTAGATAGCTTAGTCTCATTCTGCACAAGAGAGAGGCGTCAAGGAGATAGTTTAGTTTCATTCTGCACATTTTCTTAGATGGAAATCGAACAGTAGGATATGCACACTGCAAAATACAAGTAGCCGTTGCCGACTGATACGTCTATAGTGTTACTGGAGTGCAGTTGCGGTGATTGCGCGTCGACGCGCGCCATCGCAAAGTGTGAACGCTGCGGACGTTATCGTCGGAGATAACGATCCGTTGCCTGTCAGTACATTTTCTTTAAAAATGTTGTATTATTGCAGCCACATAGCTCTGTAGCGCCAGAAAGTGGTGTCGATACCATCCGATGGGGGCACAAAAGTTATGGGAACCTGCGGCATGGCATGGTTCCGGCGCCGTGTTGCTCTCTCCCACCCCCTAATCATCACCATCACCCCATTTTATAAATTATCCATTTCCAAAGTGCAAATCAGCCCAATAAAATTCTCAGTGTTTTCAGTACCTCCGCAATGAAGACACCTATGACAGTGGATTTTCTGAAGCAACGGTAAGCGTGATAATCTTTAGCAATAGAAAAATTTTACTGGTAAAGAAGCTGTACATCTAAGGTTTTTTTTAGTTTTTGGAGCAGTGCTATGTACAGTCACCAGATTTGTTCGGTATTGGAGATAGTCTTCGCAAAAGGAAGCGCAAAGAAGGGGTGAGATTGTATGGTCCCTTTTCGAGTCAGGCTAGTGGTTCCGTTCAATCTTTTTTCTTCAAGGTTTCGAAGTTGGATAGGCAACATACCATGGAAAAAGCCAGTAGGGAAACAACGAGCGAACTTGCGCTCGTTCCTGCTGGGGACATCCCATCGCGCAAATACACATTTCTTCAAAGTGATGTCAAAACTGTGCTGGATCGTTTGTGGAGAAGAGAAGAACCGAATATATGTCAGGGACGGTTTGGAGCATTGGTGGAGTTGTGTAGAAGCAAAGTCATGGTAAGTTGATCGCTTTTCCTTTTAGTGGTTGATTTTTGCTCATTTTCCAGAATGAAAAAAATAAATGCTCGTTTGACCTCAAAACACAGTTTGTTGTAAAAGCAGCCTTGGGCCCTGGAGTAACCAGTTGTAACCTATGCAAAAAAAAACTAGCGGCTTTGCCGTCTCCCCGCTCACCTAGAATGATGTCCCTCCTTTGTGTGGATGGGAGTCGCCGGCGTACCTCGTCGGCTTCCAGGTATACACCATGGATTCGTTGCCGCGAACCCACACGTTATATTGCTCAAGAAGGATTTATTCACAGTGTAGGACTTTGATGTTCAAATTTAAAGCCATATTTTTTATTCAAATCCGTAGCCTAGAGCATAGTAGGCTAGAAATTTGCCTGCTCATCAGTTCGGCCCTTTGAACATTAATGTTACATCAGCTTGGCGAAAAATGTTTGACGCTGGTGCTAGAAGACCTCAATTCACAAGTTTCCTTGCGTTTGTCGCTTGTGACGACTATCTGAGCAGAATGTGGTCAAACTGACTTGGTGCGAAAGCGCAAGGTATCCTTGATAATGCACCAAGCGCCAAAACTAAAGGCGCAGGCGAGAATAGGCTTGTGGTTCAGCGCCTTTAGCGCGTCGCACACTTTTGTGTTAAGCCTGATATTCGTGTTGAGATTGTCGAACTTCCTCCTGATGGCAAGTTCCTGGTCGAGCATACCCATAACGGCGAAATTTGGTAAAAATTGCTGGAATTTAGAAATGTGGGGTCGTGATGGGCATATAATGAAATGATCAATAGAAAGTGTTCGGATATGAAGCATCTGCTCAACTATTTCTTATCTTTTGATTTTTCTCAATAATGTCTAATCTAATCTCATGCTAAAATACATGTTTTCAGGATTTGAATATCGGAATGATACGCATCGACCAAGGCTTTTTGGCTGCAGAGGTAAATGGCTTTTTTATTTTCCTGGTACAACTAAATTTGAGATTGTAGTACAAGCACTGACATTGAACATTGAACTAATTCATTTTTACTAGCGGAAAAAAAGCATTGAGAGCAAGTCAAGAATACTATTTCTGGGGGTATTTATTTTAAATTAGTTTCTCTGTAGCATGTGCACGAAATTTTCTCGGGCAGACCTGCTGCTGATTACATTTACTGGTTCTGAAACCAGTAGACCATCAATTTACTCGAAGATTTTGCATTTTTGTCCAATTGGGATTAACTCTTAGAAGGCTGATTTAGTAGTCTCACTTATAGAAGTCGGTCGCATTAGGGAAGATATGGAAGTGAATTGCTGGTTAATTACTGGTTGCTTGAGTAATACCGAACAGTTAAAAGAAGTGCTTCTCGGCTTGTTCCGATTTTTTTTGTCCGTACTGTAATATTTCCAAGAACTATCCCTCTTTTTTATATGACTCGCTTAAACTCACGTTTTCAGAAGATTTGGTCAAGCCTAGGAAGACGTTTGAGAGATACGACGAAAATCGCCATATCCACGTGAAACTGTACGTTTTTAGAAATACTTTCGTGCTATATTTTTTTACTCATTTTTTTCATTTTCAAGACTGTCGCTATTGTCGCATCACGACCCCGTAGCCATCTCATTTCTGACTTCAAGGTAAGTAACCGAAGATGTGTATGTAATTGGCAGGTCATACATAACTTAGCTATTTTAGCTGACGATGATAAAGCCTGTGAATCCAGTCGTAAGATGTGAAGCTGATATGGGTGAGTGGGTTCTTTGCTTCGTTTTCGTGTTATATTTTTAATACTTCCCTTTTATATGATTGCGTCCCTGCTACAGACTTGTTCGCTGCAAATGAAAGGGCGTGCCGGGCGGGAAGTGTTTGGCGCGGCGCCAAATCCGTTGTCCACCAGTTGTCGAAACGGATAAGCGACAAGCGTCGGTGGAAATGGACTGAAACGAGCGATATGATATAATCTAGTGGCTTGCTCGGATCAGCAACTAGTGGAAAACGGGTTTGGCGCCGCCCCAAACCCATCCGGCCCGACACGCCCATTCATCCGCAGCGAACAAGAATTGTAATATCTTTGTTGATATTGTTTGGCTCGTGATTCATTATCAACCGCCATACGTTCATGGATGACTTCAGGTCCACTAATGGCTTCATTGCATCCAGTTTCACCTCTTCGTTTGTCACTTCCTCGGGTTGAAGGCAGTTTAGAAAATGCGTTTTCGCAATATGACAAGGGTGTCGTGTGTAT
The DNA here is from genome assembly GCA_036418165.1 of Cooperia oncophora. Classification (NCBI taxonomy): domain Eukaryota; kingdom Metazoa; phylum Nematoda; class Chromadorea; order Rhabditida; family Trichostrongylidae; genus Cooperia; species Cooperia oncophora. The sequence goes on from MU966756.1 coordinate 7,653, forward strand.
ATTGGAGCAAGTCAGTGGAGCAAGAACGATCATTGAGGTAACTGTTTGGATCTGGTGTACTTTTGACGAGGAATTTCATCCGTTAAAGACGATTTCGTTTTAGAACATCCGGTCCACGACACATTGGTCGCTTCATTTCTTGATGGATGCACAATTATTCGTATTGGATGTCCTTTATGAGTTGTGGGAATACACTGCAAGATCCGTGCAATTGGCCGTATTCAATGCGTATCAGTGCTCACTTTGGGAAAAACATCATCAAATTGTACGTCCTTCTTTTTATTTTCTCTACATTTTTCGCTCTAATTATTGTTGTTCCATTAAAGAAGAACTGTACACTCTCTCTCTGAGGACGATCCTTGTCACGTTCGGGGTGAGTGGGTTTGCAGCTGCAGTACCGTGCCACTTTTCGGCTCAGAAGTGCACGGGAACTGGGCTGAAAGATAGCCATATTAGTCAATATGCAGCGCTCGTCAGTACGAAATTTCGCAGATAACGCTCAGTGTGAGTTAGGGAGCGTACAGAATTGAGAGGGCGCAGACAAGAAGCGCGTTTGACTATGGTCAGGCCTGTGGCTGACCGCGCGCCAGCGCGGGCAGAGTAGGGATACTGCACATTACCCTCCTGCCTCGTTTCCTTGCACATTTGAGCCAAGAAGGTGGACGCTACTGTACATAAGGACCCTTCCACTCTCATATGGCAATGACCAACATCCACGGAGCTGCGTGTACAGTTTGTCTCCTAAGGCACATCCCACTGTGGTTGAACGGGTGGAGTTACTTGCCTTAGTGCACCCTTCTCATTAGAGGCCCCTAACCGTTTCCATCGTACAAGGAGGGGCCCACCAATGAGCAGGGCGCCTTGGTTCAAGTTACTCCGCCTATACAATCAGCAGTGTCTGAGCAGTTAGTCCAATTCGGGTATATTTCAGTTCGATGCTCGTATGTATTGCCTTCTCTTCGAAATGAATGCGGCAGCGGCTCTTTCGTCTAAAATAGAGACTTGCTGCTCTTATATCAGGCGATTTGAAGAATGGAATAGGTAGGTACATTAAGAGTTGGAGAAATAGTTGCTCCGAAGGCTTACCAGTTATTTCGACGTATGGATTTCAGGAAAACAAACAATCTCTCTTCGGTGTACAATCATGTGTACGGGCTGGCACTGTCAATGATTAGACTTGTACGTATAATTAACTTCTATTTACTTTGCTATATGTTGTTTTGTAAACAAGTCATTATCAGCTTGTATTGAATTTTCTTTTTAGATCGCCATTCCGAACGCATTGAAACGTGTACAAGCGATGACACAATTGAATTCAAAAACGTCTCATTAGAATCGAGTGAAGACATTTTTCTCGTTGATCTGGTCCCATTCTTTCAAGTTGGCACCTGTCCATTTCCAATCGAGGGTCTAGATGTGAGTGCTTACTTCTTGGTTTTGTTTTCATAAGAATTTCGCCACTAAATCACTTTAGTGCACGTTTTTTCCCGAAGTTCAGTCCTTATTTATGGTTCGCAATATCTGTTTCTTTGATTGTTAATTAGGGAGTTTAACCTATCGCTTAACGGGTTTTGATCTGTCCATTAGGCGAATATGTGTCCGCTTGAACGAACGCCGACGCCGCACCGTAAATACTTGGAGGTTTTTTTGGCGACTGTAAGCACCTTACGTGACAGGGCGTCCCTAGGCAAAAGCAACACGCTGCGGATACTTGTTTTTGTATAATTGAGACGCGAGGTGACGCATGCATTCAGCCAGTCCCGAGCGGAGAGAAAGATTGTTCGGGGCAAAATCGTCTGAAGCTCTGCGCTCGCGGGCAGTGAATTGTAGTTACTTTTCGAGTTGAGTAGACTTTTTTTGAGACGAAATTTTAATTATTTGATTTATAAAAAAAAAGTAGATATTTGTTTAATTTAAGGTGGGAAGTTACTGGATGGTAAGAAGTCGATGGTCAGCTGAATACCATTGAACATCTGTTTGGTTATGAAGCAGCGCAGAAATAATGATGATGGATTCGATGATGCTTTCTTTTACATCGACTCTGTAGTGGAGTTGTGCCAGGCTCAGATTCAAAAAGAAGTTTCGTCGTACTACAACAAACATATGAGCGTAAGTGGTAATTCATTCTAAATGAGGCACAGATGGTTGAGGCGACGGTTGTCCATGGTAAATGAGTGAGTGGGTGAGTGGGTGTGGCCTACCTCGCTCATAACACCTCAGATTGGCTGACACAAACCGCCCGGCCTTAGCATGCGTGTAGCGTGCCTTATAAAAAGTCCTAACGAGTTCTTATGAAGTTGCTGTACGATAACTGGCGCTTTTCTAGGATGTTTTGCATTTGGACCACTACGAACTGTCCATGCTTTCTCCTATCGCAAGAGCCTATATTCTATCACGTATTCACGAAGCTCGTGCAAAATCTCTTATGCGAAACAACATCATGAATCTACACAAGCTCATTATAAAGGTATTTTTGTTAATATTTCTGTTGCAGTATTTAGCTCCACCTTTTTTAGCTCGATTTTTTATTTGCTGTTGACAATATTTTATTGAGGACATGATATAGGGCTGAACAGTGTGGAAGGGCTAAGAATTGGAGACTTTTTTGAAATTCTGAAACTATAGCCGGATGTTGTATTTGCTAAGATTGTTGGGGACCTTACAACCTCTTCGTGAGCAGGGCTTAGTTTGGGACTCGCTTTCTCAATGGATTGGTTATGAGCAATGTCGAGTGACAGAGGAGGGATGAATTGCAAGATTCTTGTCCTCATAATGGGTTTACAAAAATAATCTGTTCAGCAGTAGTTTCCGCGATACATCTGTTATTAGGATGTTTTGTCACATTGCTACAATGTTTCTCATATGTTTTGATTCAGCTGAACGTTGCATTTGATGACTTGTCGAGGAACGTGAAAGAGATGAATCAGGCGGAATTCGACTATCCATGTGGTCAAGTGGTTTTCGATTACGACGGCGGGAAGGTGAACGTGTGTATCAACAGTGTTAGTACTGAAAATACTCTCGTACCTTCCCCGAATCTAATGGAAGAAGCTCGTCGTCTAATGGGAGATACTATCAAGAATACGGTATGTGTTGTTCTACCATTTATTCCAGGTTATCGGTTGAAAGAATACTGAAATTCTTTCCAGGTATTCCATCAAGCCCCTGAATGCAGCGGTGAAAAAGGAGAATCAGCGACGAAGCAGGATCGTATGCAGAAATCTGTTGATATGGTGAAGGACTGGGTAATGACGATTCCGACCACCTACGAAGATGAACCCCATAACGATTCGGAAAGTGTGGATACGGCCATTGAGCCCACGGAAGTTGCCTACCCAAGTAGCCCTGCTCGTATTACTGTGATTGATGACGAAGACGATGATGATGATGGTGATGATGCAGCAGTAGCAGTTCCAAAGAAGAAGAAACGGACTGACGTTGTAACTACAACCATTGCCGGACGCAAAATTCAGTACACTGTGAGTGATCAATGTCCTACAGGAGGGTCTTTTGGGTGCGAGACGGACAAGACAGTCGCAAATTGGTCATATAACTGGGGCGTTTTGGTAAAAGAAAAACGTCTTCACAAACAACCGGATCGTCCATAAAGCAGAAGACCTTTAGTCACCGAGCTCATCGTAAACCCGTAGAATTCAAAGCTAGAATTTTGAAACAGAGGTATAATTGGAATTCTTCCCCACTTCTACACGTAACGAAAATGACTAGACTTTCGTGGTCCCTGCATAGAAATCTACAACGTGCGACAGACCGTAACGAAAATGGGCTTCACGTTCCCCCTACCCCTCCCCTCTCGTTATATGAGTTCTTGTACAAGTTACAAGTTCGCCATGTTCAATATTTTAGGTCGATAATGAGCGTGGTGAACTAAGGATGAGGACAACGGAATCGGCTGCGAATGATACATCAACAGATGATTTAACGGCAACAAATACCTTTACCAGCGCTTCGTTTAGTTCATTTGAACAGATTGAAACTTTGAAGATCGTAAGACATGTAGAAGTAAGTACTGGTTACAATAGAATCATTACTGTTTTCAATGATCAAAGCAATGTTTTAGACTGGTCAGTATGATTGGTTAACAATGATTGGGCACGCTATGGAAGCACCTCCTGTTCCGTTAACGCTACCAGGCTTTTTACTAAAGAGCGATCCTCTAGCGTATGAAACTATCGATATGTACGTTTTTTATATTTATGCTTTAATTTTTATATTTGTATTGTTCGATAAGAGTAGGTGTCAAACGGGAAGTGCAACCATCGCCATCTTCGGATGAAGTGTGCAGCCACGCCCACCACATTTCGGAGATATGGAGTGTAGTAATGGGCTGTCACGGAGCCTAAATCAGATCCGCATGCTGTCAAAGACATGAAGAGACGTCGAAAACTAATTGTGAATTATTCTAAAGACGAAGAGGAATCTAGTATCTTTTTGAGTTCCTCTGCCGGGGAGACCTGAAAGAAATCGCTGCAAGAAAAGCACTCAAAAATTTCGAGTATTTAGGGTCTCACAATAAGTTTTTAGAAGCTCGTCATGCTTTGCACCACTTGGACAATCAGTTCGTAATTTTCTTTGTAGTACTGAAACATTCTTCTTGTTCAGTATGAAAGCTCATGACTACGCAAACCATTTCGTACGAGAGACTGACGACTGCGGGGAGTTCCTCGACCAGCGTAAAGAGCAACGAGAGAAGATTCGCAAGCTTCAGCTTGTGGACTATTTTGAGCGCAAAAGGAATGCCAGGTAAGCGCAGCTGTAGTCTTATAAGCTTACTTTGTTGTAACAACTGCTGCTTATTGAAGCACCGAAAGTAGGGTGCTGAGTTACGAACAAAAGTGACAAGTGCCTAACTAACCCGGTAAGCCTAACGAAAAACCCCGCATTGTGGATAATAACATTCATTTACGAACTGTACTCGCTAAATGACTCTCCATGGAAGAAATAGAAAAAAAATCATGGGGAACACTCAAGCAAGGAATGAGAAAAAAATCATGGGGAACACTCAAGCAAGGAATGACCGGACAGCCTCTCTAGACGAATTCTCCGGACCTGCTCGTTTTGTGCCCCCAGTGGGATGTCATGCCGCCTCTGAATAAGCGACTTGTTTTTTTGGCGTCGTTTAATGCTAACAGCGTTTATCAGTGAGAAAGTACGAAAACGCGATGTCTGAGCTTGTGGCCGAAAGTGACTCTTGAGTTTTTCTATGCGGTGCAGCCAGGAAGGCGTCAGAGCAGCCATTTGTAACGGTCACAGCGCATTCGTTAGTTACTGTGGAGTCGCAAAAATGGGATAATCTTACAGGCATAGGACCAGACTACTTTTACTAGTAAGGACGTCTACGAATGTTCAGCGCAGG
>MU966757.1:0-19171 GCA_036418165.1 Cooperia oncophora
AGGGCCAGAGACGCAGCGTCACAACACGCGGTATTGATCTTGGAGGCGGGGCCCGGGGCGCATCGCGACCGCTCGCGACAGCTGATCCGTGGGAATTTCAGACTATTTTTGTTGTTTCTCGTTGGTTTAGTGTGTTGGTTTCGCATCGAGTAGTTCGCTGACATGATCATCACTTCATTTTCATCCAATTCCTCCTTTTCATCCTCTGTTAATCATTGTCGGCATTGATTCAAACGAAACAATCGTCAGCTATCCATACGCGGCTTGTTTCTATTCGTCAGCGCAGCTGCGCGTGATCATTCGTTGTTTTTCCCAGAGACTTCTATGCAGTAATCGCATAGATCTCAACTTTCTCTCTTGAAAGTCCTCACATGCACTGCAGTTTTCGTGAAATTTGAGCCGCGTAACTTCTAAGAAGTCAGAACTGTCGAAACGGTCGAGATCCCAAAAGTTCTGTTTTTGCCCATTTCGCATAGATGAGTTGGTTTCGTTGCATTACTTGATCTCTTGTCTGAAGTGCTGCCCTTTAGTGCGACGAGAGCCGTAAAAACCGTTTTTTCTAGTCCATGTTTTCTCGTAAGGTGCTCCCGATTTTGGGTCATTATAAGTGTTCGTATGGTGTATCCCGAACGGGAGGCAGAAGGTGTAAAAGAAATCTGTATCTCTGGCCTGAAAGGGACCCGATTACTGCCCATGAACTGTTGCAGGGCTTTTATCAATCACTTGGTGACAGGAATTCTCACCCTCAGATGCTTACTCTTATACTGCTCCTTTCAGAGCCAAAATTTATCCAGGTGGAAAGCACTTTTTTCTTGCTCCATACCTTTTTCTCGAAAGTGGTTAACTGAATATAAGCCTTATATCTCTGAAAGCAAGGAAGCTAGAGCCGCTGACCATGAGGGAAGTTGGGCGGATACCTGAAGGGTAGCTTGGGCGAAACTGGGGTTGTCATAATTGACAAGGGAGGCAAAAAGGTGGAAGAAGAAAAGAAGGAGCTTCAGGGTGACTCATTGGTGATAACCGAGTTTGGCCGGACATCATTCTGTGCTACCATGAGGCTAAATTTTGGCCTGGGAACAGCGAGGATGGGCTTCTGACATCCGGATAAACGGCAAAAAGCCAAGTTACAGCCATGGACGGAGAATCTGGCCCCGTTTTGGATTCATGTGGTTAGAGAATGAACTCCGACTCAGGGCGAAACTATTGCTTTGCGCCAAAAGATGCGAATGCAGCATCTTCAGTCTGTGAGTCCTTTTAATGGCCCCTCCGCCCACCCCGCCAGTTTGCATCTCCTTTCTTTGCTTTTTTTTCAAGCGTCTCAGGATACCTGTCAACCGCGAGGCCTCCTTTCTTCTTACCCTCTTCGTTCTTTCTTATTTCCTTCCCTTCCAATGCTCGATCAGAAGGTATGATGAGAAAATAGCTCCCTAGAAGGGTAATGTCCGGTTAACAGAGGCCCGCTAAATCTTCAGGCTAGGTGAAAAATTGCATCATGCGAAAAGGTGTGATTACAGGCATTCGACTTTCTGGGCCCTTTAAATGTCCCTCCACGCCTCCTAGACGACTCGCGGTCCATTCAAAAAACAATCAAGGAGACAGAAGCATGTCTGCTTGTGTCTCCTTGGTTGTTTTTTTTTGGAAACTGATTTTTTCCCCTGCTCCGCTCTGATATTGCCTTAAAAATCGCTTTTTTTTCTCGCCTTGCAGGCTTTTGTTTTTTCTTGTGGAAGTATTTTTCCGAAAATGCTATGCATAAAAGAGCGCTAGTATAGAGTTCAATGTTTTCGTGTTCACGCTATCATGTTACAATATTCTGGAAGGTCAAAAGGTCGTAAAGTTCCTATTTTGCTCCTTCTTCTCGATTTCTGGTCATTAACTTTCATGAGTCGAAGCTATTCTAGAATTCTATGACTAATTCTGTTTTCTGGAAGTGAAAAGGTCAATCTCATGCTAAAATCGCGTTCAGGGTGGGAAATAGGCACCAGTTCTCTCCCCCCCCCCCGATACTTGAAACCACAACAAGTTTACAACGTTTATTGTGAACGTCGGTAAAGGTTTTTATCTAGACAGAGAGGGAAACCACCCACCCATTGGATCCTTCCTACCTCAGGCAGCGTTCAGACTTCGCGACCGAAGCGCTGCCGTCGCAAAATCTGAACACTATTTCAGGGAGACAAAAGGCGAAAAGGCAGGCAAAGTCCTTATCACAGCTCGCGACCTTGCCTTGGCACATTTCAGCTCTAAACATGTCAACACACAAAAAAGATCGTGAAAAAAAGCCCGTTAACAGAGCGCGTGCCCTGTCTAGCTCTAAAAAAACTGCTTGTGCAAAAAAATGAAATTACCGTGATTTGACGTAGGATTGTCTCATTTTGTCTGCCAACTTGTAAAACAGAGAGTTTATTTAGCCGGTGGTAAGGGTAAAGGGTCGTATTTTATCCCAGTCGGAAGGGCTAAGAATTATTGTTTTTGATGGTTGGTTGAATGCGTCTACCCACCCTCTCCCTCTCAATGACAAAATTTTGGGAAATTGCAGCAAGATGGGAGATGTGTTGTGAAGGGGGGGGGGTCGTCGGAAGAAGGAACTTAGGGCACCGCTGAGCCTGCAACATGATTTTTCTCGTTTAAAGTTCCTCGCCCTTCCTCTCTCATTTTCTCCCCTCGACGACAGCGACTGGCAGCTATAGAAGCTCGGGCTGACCAATGCTTTGTAATGTTTTCTCAATAATCTTCTGATAAACTCGGCACTAGTATAGTTTGGGGGGGGTGATGACCGTCGGCTGTGCCTCCGTAGACAGCCTCATTAAGACCATACCTACTGGTGAGTGGTTCCTGCCCCCAACTTTGTTGATGCCGTAAATTTCTCATTTGTTTGCATTGATCTTGTGCCAGCGATGATCTTGTGTATGTACTGAAATTATCAAACGTTCGCTACATGCCTTAATTCAATATTTTCCGCTCGCGTCACGTTTTCCAGTCAATATCAGCTGGTTTTGTTTACCCTTTTGTTGTGCGTGTTCGAGTTTACGGCAGTCATCCAATTTTTATTTGTTAAGCGAATCGCATCGAAAAAGTGAAGAATTGCTGAAAAACGGCGGTCGTTTGCCGCATTTCACAAGTCTAATTGTGTGCGTTCGTTTGATTTGTGGTGGTGTACTTGACGGTATTCAACACTGTTTCGATCCCGTCAAAGGAGAAATCAAAGTGTAAAGGTTGCGCACGTGTGTCGGCACATCCGAAGTGTCTGCAGCGAATCAACGACAGGAATTTGAAAGGTATCGTCAAGGTTGTTATTTTTGAATCAGGTCGTTTTTGAGGGGCTATTTTTAGATACTTGCGCAAAGCGCACCTCATTGGAAGCTCCGCCCCAGACATCCACGCCTTGTTTTTTGCCGCGAACGCAATTTTCGCTAACGTTATACACTATAAATACTACGTACACTAGTTTTCCACATTTTCGCTTATATTCATTGCTGAAGGACTATTAATGACGCATTTGACTCCGCCTCCGAAGACTCTGTCTACATTATTTCATTATGGTATGGGTGTTTGATGCCCCACTTCGTGCTCTGGAAGAGTTATCCCAAGAATGCTGAGGCATGGCAAAAAACTAGACGCCAGACGGGACTCGATCCTACCTCTCACTTTTCTGGCCTGTTCGCTGTTGTTAACCCACCAAGGCCGCTCCTATCCACTAACTGGATTTCTTTTGTGCAATAGATCTGTGAGCGGGGGTGGGGGAGGGTTACACGTTCAGGTTTCATTTTTGAAGACCATTTCCACATAAACTGGTCTGCCAGTCCTAAACAGCTTCCCCTTAGATCTGAGCGAACATACTATTCCTCATGGCTCTCAGTCTGTCCTTCGTGGAGATGATGTTTCACAATTTCGTATCAAAGGTTTTCTTCACGAAAAGACCCGTCAGGTTGACATATATCAAAAATGTCCCCTCGGAACCGAACTGCACTATATTTTTCTTCAATATCTTCTGATCCGCTTTGAAGGTTTATAATCGCGCAATTAAACTATCTCCTGAGATTTTACTTCTTCTCTGAATGGATAACCCCGTACTTACATGGTTGGAGTGCGTTCACATTGCGGCAGCGTCTTGAGCGACTATTATTATATATCTATCAATACAGCGTTTCGAGTGTCTATCAGCGTTCTCAGCGATAATCGATACCTATATTTTTTTAGTTGGAGCAAAACGCTCCAAGCGCTGGAGGACGCTCAAAACGCTGTATCCATACCTATACTTTCCAGTCGCTCAGTTGCTCAAAGAATTAGAATAAAAAATTAGAATAAGGTTAAGTGCCCTATACTAGCTGCGACCGCCAGAGTGCTGTCTGCACTTGGATTTGGATTAGTTGCTGCGCAAATGGTTCAGTTGATGAGATTGGTGCGCCGTTAATCTTCCATAATCCGATCTTCTTGATTTCGACTTCTCTTAGTATCTAGAAAAGCCGTGATTCCCAGAGACTTTTCGAAAACGTTCCCTTTTGGGCTTTTGCGTCTGCGAATGCGCGCGCCTTTCAAAGCGATTTTATGGACCTCCTCGACGTTTGTTGGATATAAGAACCCAATAAAGCTTTCTATGCAAAGATCGTGAGAGGCTGCGTAAAAAGCATGAATAACTTGGTAGCTGGCAATTTGCCAGTACTCGCGCATTTCTGCTTTTTTATCTTTTCCCCTGAGGATGGCTTTGTATCTAACTGTAGACCCTCCAGGAAAAGCTTTCCAGTAGTGAGAACGTAGTCAAGAATCTCATGTCTAGGGTATGACTGTCCCTCACTCCTGCCGCTGCCTTGTGTACGGACCCTGTCCCCTCATCCCAGACTTGGAAATTCAGCCTCAGCCAGTCATGCCTTTGTTTAGCACCATATATAGAAGGTATAGAAGGATCAGTTCTTCGTTTCGAATTTTCGGTCTTCTCCCTGATATAAGTTATTCAAGTTGAGAATTGCATGATCCCTAAGAACGTGGAGTTTGCGAGCTCGCAGCGTTAGCAGAGTGCCTTGTCATTTTCAGGGTGTCATTTGCTATTCTGTCATTTAGGAGCCCTTTCATAACTTTATGAACTATGCAATTCTTTGTCACCCTCTGCTAATCTACCCTCTTAATTGAAGGCTATTGCTTTAGAGAATAATAACAGGAAAAGTAGCGCTGTGACAGATAACCCATCGTGCATCAGTACTATTTTTGATCCATTTTTGATTGTTTTTTTTTACAGAATGGTACGAGGGGGTACGAGTGCGATAGACATTCCATGTCAAGATACAGGAGATCTTGATGGATCATTTATTGGATCTCCAACGTCATACGTAAATGTAGCACATGTTCCACAAGCTGAAGACATTCGCACTATAATGCGTAGGGATTCTGAGGTAAGTGTTGGGCAGTTTTTTCTCTTGGTTTTTTGGTCTTCTTTGAAATGCCCCCCCCCCTTTTCTGCTCGGAAAACCGTGTTCCGCTGACTATCTACGCGGTGTCACTCGTGTGAATTTTTGCAATGATGAGTCCTTTCCTTCTTCCATGACGCTGAAGGTAGAAGCTCATAGGTGCAGTGGTTCGAATGACCCCGCCCACACGATCAGCACGGAATGTGCCCAGCGTAGCGTTCTACTCCCTGCACCCCTGCACACAATCGATTTCATTGCACACTATTATTTCTATTTACACTAGTTTTTCGCAATATAACTATCACACATGTCTTGTTGTGGACTTTCATATAGTGATACAGTTGATCCCGCCCCCGACGACTCCGCCCACCTTTTTAATGGACTTCCTAAAATGAAAATTTTGCTGCATTTAGTCAGTAGTTAAGAGGAGTAACGTCAAGGGCCCATCGTCCTTCGTGGAAATCATAGCGGAAGTCGTTGCATTTGACTGCCGGGGTGACCTATTCGGTTCAGAAGGGGCTTTTTGGATTTTTGGTTATTCATGCCTCTATCCCTCCACTTCAGCCTTAGTTTCGAGGGTAGGGAGTCTGTGAAATTGCGTTGTACAGAGCGGAAATTTGGGAAAAGGGGGCGGGGTCGCATTTGGTATAGAAGAGTTCCACAATGCAATGAGGTGCACAGGTAGGATTGGGGTGACACGCACGAGATTAGGTCAAAAGATCCACATGGGGTTTTGCAGGTGGGTCTCATGACCTATGCCCGCGGAACGGACGAACCAGTTTTTTTAACTAGTTGTTTGACACATCGTAGCGGTTAGGACAGGTCCTGGTGCAAATGCGGCTCGTGTAATTTCGCTTATCTCGTAAATATGCTGAACTACCTTAATCTAATGCTCCCAGCTTTGTAAATGTTGCTGCCGTGTTTCTGTTCAAGAAGACTGTTATGCGGGTTTCTCGTAAAATTGAAAATTAAACCAAAAACTGAAAAACGATTCGCAAAATGCTCGAATCCTGTGTGACAGTCGCTTCGCATTAGCGGGGGGGGGGGTTGTCAGTCTTTGAGGAGATGTTTGGAATGCCAGTCTGCGTTGGATTAGTGAGCTACACCTAGCAACCACCCACCAAGTAGAACACTTGAAAATTTGCCTGTTCTGAATGATCTTTCTGCCCATTGGTCTGTAGGGCCGTCTATGACACTTTTTCTCGTTTTTTTTTGCGTTGTGTTTGCTATCTCGGAATAGTAGTGTTAGCGCTAAGCACGTGCCACGTTCGCGTTACACCTGCTGAGTTTTCATTAGCGATTTTATCTTCATTTGAGTATAATTTGGCTTAGTCGTTGCCCTATCGCAGGTGGTAAATGTGATCTTTGGACAAATGAACGAGTGAGAGAAAGATTTCCCTACCTGTTCCGAAAACTGCTTCGCGAAGCAGCAGCACTGAAGTGAAAACAAGGCGACAAACAGCCGCGAAGCGATAATAAAACGGCGCCGAAATGAAATGGTGAGAGAAGGGGAGAAGTCCGGCGAAATGATGCTTCGTTTCTTTATTTCGATCGGCAAAGATCCATTGATAGTTTATTTTTCACTCTGCTACAAAACATACCGTGTTATCGACGACCTTCGATGGTTTGTGGTCAGGAATGCTGAAAAACAAGTACGGCGCCATATTGGTAATTTTGAAAATAGCGTGGTTGATAAGACCACCGCAAAAGGTCTCTTTTTCCTAGGGTATAAAGGCACGATTCTGTTAATGATCGCAAGCAATTGTGAAAATGGGGGTCAGGCAGAGTCGTTGTAAAACTCGGAAAACCGTATCGCTGAACACGTCTAGTGATTCGACGCTGAAGCGATTCGCTTCGCTCGACGCCTGAAGGGAACGAGTACGTTCTTCATGTTTTCGATTGGGTTTAAAGCGCTGAAGTTAAGTAGAAAGGTCGAGCTCACCACTGGAGAACATATTTGTCCTAAGGTCACTTATTTTAAGGATTCCACAATTTTCCTGTGGAGGGCTGAAAGGGTCATTGTCACGCAGGTGACGCAGTACGCAGCACAAAACAGCACTGAGTCAGGTACTGCTTGATTTTGTTCAGCTGACGTCGGTATAACCCTTGAGTAATCAAAATCAGTCGTTAGACTGAAGGCGTTCCTGAGTCAAGAGCCTAGTCTTTCGTCGAGCTCTTTTCCGTCTTTGACACGACCAAAAGTCCTGCTGAGGCGTACTTGACCGGTCGGAAAGGATGGACATTCTGACTTGTGCACCGGCTGCTCCTCTATGCCATCTTATGAGTCAAATCGCATCTGACTAGCCGCTCTGAGTGGAGGAAGAGTGTCTTGGGATCAGAAAAGGAGCCATCAACGGCGAAAGCTTTATCCCTACCATTCATGAGAGTTTTCTGAATTTATGACGAATTGATCGTTCTTTGATTAAAGGTGATTCAGCGGAATTTTAAGATGAATATTACACAAATATAATCAGTTTCGCCCCATTTCGCACGAAGCTTCGATAAGATGAGTTCAACATGCCCTGTTCTATCCTTCTCCGTCACAGGAGAATTTCTGACCGTGTTTAAGAGGAAAAAGCGATGTTGACTCTGTTGATCTCGCGGACCAGAGTATCGCTGATTTGGAGGGTTCCACAATGTTTGTGTTGATGATAGTTGAATAGGTCCAAGTAATACTCAGCTAAATCAGCAGTAGGTTGCGTATTACTTGGACCTATTCAACTGTAGTCAACACAGCCTTGTGGTAACCGCTCAAGTCAGCGATGTTACGCTGAAGGTGCTTTAAGTCGTAAGCGTGGTGGTTCAACTTGGCTTTTCTTCCTAAACGCGGTAGGAATCCAGCTGTGATGGAGCAGAAAAGGGCAGGTCGAAGTCATCTCACTGAAGTTTTGTGTGAAATGAAGCGAAATTGATTGTGTTGTTGTAATAGGAATCTTTTCGTTCCACTGAATTTGTCTTGAGTTGACGAATAGTCATAAGTTCCGCTTGGCTTTGAAGTACAAGAATTTCAAGAATTCCTTATCTTTTGATTCTAGTATGGGAATGAATGATTGCGCGAGAACCAATGGCGTTCAAACTGGATTTTCCCCGGTTATGACCCTAAAAGTGTTGTCGTTTGAGATTGTCAAGGTTGATGTCATCTGACCATTTTGCCCATTTTTCCAAGAATCGTTCCACTTTTCGTTCAGTGCTCCCATGCGGCAAAAGCCAATTATCGTGCACATCTTAATGGGCTATTTCTTGTGAGAAGTTCAATTGGTCGGGAATATCAATCGCTTGTATGGTGGTTTACTCGGAGAAGGAGGGGGACCTGACGCATTCACAGCTGATGTAAGCAAAACTGCAGGAGTTATGTGTTTATCAGTTTGGAGTCACATGTTTAAACCGCCGTTCTCTACTAGTGGATCGAATCGATCACAAGAAAACAGCTGATCCTGTTCGGACGAAACTCGCCACGCGGGGGGGGGGGGGGAGAGATTTGGACGTGAAGTGTTCGCCTGCTATTTCGGGGGGATGCCGATGGCAGATAACATCTTTGGATTTCTTTGAAGATTCTTTCGAAATTTGACTGATCAGGTTTTTGTCCCGAAAACTGGAGCATAATCCTTATGAAGATTTGATGGGCTAACTGGTTGTTTTACAAGGGCGCGGCTGCCTTTCGCAAACGTGTATTATAGAAGTCGATTTCAGAAGGAAGACTGCCAAAGAAAGCTTAATAAAGAAGTAAAAGAAAGGAGAAGTTCTAGTGAAAGGTTTAGTCCCATTTGGGTCCAATTAAGTATTCACAATTTTCTTGGATTCGGAGTGTAGGGGTGGATTTTATGAGTTGTAATCTTAGAGCAATATTTTCTTTTTGCTTCGAATTTAACCTTTGTTTTCGCTCGACAGTTTCTTATTCAGGGTTTTCTACCATTTGTCAATTTACATCATCATCATATCAATCATTCTAAGGTATGATAGTGGCAAATGATCGCTGGGAGTGTGCGCGTGAAGTAGAATGATAGTGAGACCAGAGGAAGTTTCCAACCAAACGGGTTATTGATTGGGAAAGATATTTATCTGGAGTTTTTCCTAGGTCAAAATGCAGGTTACTGGTGTTTCTGTGTTAGGTGAAGTGCGGTTGAAAGCCACGAATCGCGCGCTGTCGCTTTGCAAAGTAGAAGTGACAGTCTTTCGTGAAAGCTCTAAGCCAATAACCAGCGAAATAGCGCGCTCCAATGCCGACACACACGCAACCAGCTATACTATGTTCGGCTTGGAGGGGCATTTTGGGAGTGACCATATAGTTTGGGATGACCTTATAATTACTTTTTCGCACCTCGGCATACTTGCCAGTGGGATACCCCCAGATTAATTGCTTGCACGCTGACTGGTGACCTCTCACTGCCAGGCTCACACAAGATAGAATAACGAGAAATAAGTGTATAGATGTATAAAATAGAAATTTCCAAAGGGGTAAGTGTATGTACAGGGGGGCCAAAAAAAGTCACTTTGCCTCATTGACTTTCGAGGCGCTATAAGTTACACTTTATAAATTCTGATCGGACATTTTTACTACCATATTGAAGAGCATATTAAGTACTATCACGACACTCCGCCACAGCCTTCTGGACGAACGCCATCGAGAGATTCTGGCACGCGACCGCGATGTGGTACCTGAGATCAGCGGGTAGTCGCATTTCTCCGCCACCGTAGACCACCCTATTGAACTCCGCCCGAACCTAGGGTAAATTAAGTGGGTTCAGAGTCAGGGACATACTTTCAATATTACATCTTCTTCAGGTACGAAACGCCCTTCCATTCGAAGTAGGCGGGTTTTTCCAAAACCCTTCGATTCCATGTGGTGGCACCCAAACCTGTAGCAGCACAAGGTCTCCAAGAAGGTACGGGCGACCACATGTAGGGAGGATATTCTTCTCGAGTTACTTGATGTAACCGCCAGCGCTCACCTTCAGTCGGGGTCTACAAAGAAAATATCGGTCTTTCCCATTCCAGGTACCCCGGTCCATACCATCAACTCGCGCCCCGGCGACTACAGTTGAGATGGCATATACTATACCGCAAGCGAGTGACTGAACATTGGCCGCCCGTATTGCCCCCTGTTGCTCGATGGTGGGGTACATGAATTCCAAAGGTCTTCTCCAGTCAGGCTGCGACTGGAGATGACTTCATATTTTGGTGTACATGAAGGTGATGGGCGAGAGCCAGCTCCTGTTTATAGAGGAACATCTTGGGTATCCTCCGCCCTGGTACTCGTATCCACGTCCTCTGTCTGGGCTGCAAAAACTTTGCTGATATGTGACTTGGTCAAAGTGACTTTTTTTGGCCACCCCTGTATAGAATAGCGAATGGAGACAAATGCAAAATATTACAGAGAACACAAAATCATGGAAACTGATGTAATGCGTGAAAAAAAAACGCTCAAATCAATCCTTACACCTGCTTATAGCGATTTATCGTGCCAACTGCCTTTAAGCAAGTGATCCAAGCAGTAGGCGGTAGGAGCTACACCTATTGTTGCGTTTGTCTTCTGCACTTTACGTGATGTTTTCGAGCTCCCAGTGGAACGCTCCATATCAGGACTTCTCCGGCCACTTACTCTCACAAATTGAGGAGTACTGCAAGAAAATGTCGCGGTATGTCACTAACAAGCCCATGTAGTTTCCTTTCCTCGGGATTCTGGAATGCTTGTATTTCCATGTTTTGGTAGTGTTTGTATTACAATTTATTGCCACCTTTGCTTATGTAATGATATTTCAATAAACAAAGTATAAAGTATTGCAAAACAATATTCCATATCTCGTTATTCTATCTTGTGTGGGCCTGGCAGTGAGAGGTCACCAGTCAGCGTGCAAGCAATTAATCTGGGGGTATCCCACTGGCAAGTATGCCGAGGTGCGAAAAAGTAATTATAAGGTCATCCCAAACTATATGTGCACACCCGCGCGTTTTGCATTTACTGCTGGTTTCTCTTGTTACCTCTTTCCAAACTAAAGGCCGTCTCGCGCATTGTACGGAGCCCTGTTAAACTCCTCTTAGTCTGCGAATTGTTCGAGTTGTTTTGTCACAGGAATTCACAAGTTTTCACAAGGTTGTCTGTACAAGAGAAGCTGAGTACATTCGGTGCCCACATCAAGCCGAATAGCGCCACGCTATGTTCTAATGAAGTTTAATTGGTTTGTTAGAGCCAACCTTCGAGCGGCAAAAAAACTTATTTTATTTTTCGGGACTCCTAGGGTTAATAATAACCCCTATTCACACACCAATTTTGAGAGGGGTCATATCAATGGCCCAGTCTTCCTCTACGTGATGTTCATCCCCGAGTGGTAATTACAGCTCTTCCGTCCGCTCTGTGAAGCTTTCAAGCTATTGGTCTTGTTTTTGAAATCCGAAAAACCGTGAAATTCTTCCTCGGAAATGCCGCAGTGCTACTTAGCCAGCTTTACGGGTGTTGTAGTATAATGATAACAGCCATGCTTCCGTGCAGTAATTGTTTTTCAACAGTTTTTATGTGGTAATTTCCGCAACAGCTGACGGTGGTATGTGTAAACAAGGCTGCGACTGAAATAGCGAAGTGATTCGCACGCCTTTGAGCCGTTCAGCTCGCCGCATTGTAGTGCTGCATTGTTCGCATTCCATAGCGGTCATCAAGACGCCTTTTCAATCATAGGCATTGATGAATTTGCGCTACTTCGGTGTTTTGAAAGGAGAATGATTAGTTGTAGTGGAGCTTTGCCTAACTCGACCTGTGTCTAGCAGTTGTAGCCTCCCTTTCAGAGAAAAGGTTACAGGAGTGAAGGCTCTTTCTTCATTCGGCTTCACGAACTCGTTTCGCTCTCACCATGAGTAACAAGTACAGCCGACCCTGCCGAGAATAGCTGAAACTGATTGTTGGACAAAAATCACGACCTTGTATAGGGGAGAGTCTAGAGAAGCAGAATATTGAGAAATACAGTTGGGTGAGATATCTGATGGCATTGAATCGTGCGGCCACTCTATTACTGGCTCGTTAATCAAAACATACGATGAAGAAGCAAGACAATGATTAATTGTAATGGAGCTTTGTCGAGCTCCAGCCGTGTCTGGCGGTTGTAGTAAAGACTCGATCTCCAATCGTTTCACGATAAGTAGCAAGTACACCCGGCTCCACCGAGATAGCACTGCACTAACTAGGAAAGTCCGTCAGCTCACCATGGAACATTGAATGGAGACCTGGGTAGATCGATAGAGTCTGTAGGTATTCACAAATATTGATGGGAAAACTACTGCAACCTGCATTGTCGCCACAGGCCAATCCTCTGAGGCGAGCGTAAAGGTTCGGTCAGTGGTGCAGTCAGCGTGGAGGGTCTTGGTGGTTGAAGCGCCGTGAAGCATAAGCGAGGAATCGTATACGTCGAATCGAGTCGTCGAATGTCGAACCTTACCACTGAACCACCATGACTTGATTCGCCGTATGCGATTCCTCGCTTGTGCTTCACAGCTCACCACCAAGCCTCCACCCTACGCACCATTACAAACTTTACCTGCTCATAAGTTGCTTGTGAAATGCAGGTTGCAGTTTTTGCTATTTATTTTTGTAAAATAATACCCTATAAACTATCGATCTAACCAGGTCTCCATCCAAAGTTCCATGGTAATTGGCGGACTTCCCTGGTAAGACAGGCGGTTGTACAAAAATCACGACCTTATATAGGGATGAGTCCAGAGAGACCGGGTGATAAATACTGTTGGGTGAGACATCTGTTGGAGCTCACGTCGCACGGGTACTCTACTACTGGCCCGTTAATCGATACATTTGATAGAGAAGCCACTTCACATTAGTACAAGGCAGACAACACAAATGCAATTATATAACACAGTTTACAACTTTAAAGGAAAACTGAATACATTACTGTTTCCTCGAAGGAGTCCCTCACATAATAAATTCTCACCAGATATTTAAAAAGAACTCAGTGAATGCGTTCAGGCTCCACATGAACTTGAAGTCGAGGATGAACATTTCCCAGCTGGCCCTATTGAAGAGACAAATGAATGTTCATCTACTCCAAAAAGTGTGGCAATGTCACAACCATTACCAATCGATTTACTGCCAGCTGAAACCGTAAAAGCTGATGAGGAATTCGAAGGAGGATTGAGAGTGATACTTACCGACTATAGAGTAAGTTCCTTCAAGGTTTAGTTCATTGAAGCTTAATTAATCATCAGTATGTTTTAGATCTGTCTTCTCGCCCCCAACAATCGTGCTCTGCGGGTGATTCTTATTGTAGCCATAGAAACAATCGATTTCCGAGATCCTCTGCAGATTATTATCAGCTGCAAAGAAGGTCGTGTTGCTTGGTGAGTCGGGTTTTATCTACTATTTTACCTATTAATAGAACACGTTTCGCGACTACTCGAGAGGTGGGGTCTTTTTCGTGGATGTGATTTGCTGTCCCGAGACATGGAGAATGTGCCTTTTTTGCTTCTCAAAAATGCGTCAAAGGTACCAGCGGCATATAGTTTCTCAGAAACTCCGCCTTTTATGTGGGACTCTGCCCGTTCGCCGCCTGAGATGTTAGCGCAACAAACGGAGGTGACCTAAAGTCAACTGGCCGACATGCAGTTCATTAAATCAGGTGCAGTGCTCTGAAGCGGCGGCCATCAGCTTTTTGGCATAGAGTCAAGATTCTGAAAAACTTGTGCGAATCCTTGTAGTCTCGCACATTCTTGGAAACGGCCTCATTTTGAGTCTAGACGTGCCAGGTCAGCTAGATATGGCTATACTTTTGATCTTATTTTGATGGTTTTCTTCTCTTCCTACAGTTTTGCTAATCGCTTATACGGATTTGAGATTTGTAATCTTTCTAACTCACGATTTTTTTTCTTGTATTCTGGAGATTTTCAGTTCTTCATGTTCCAAAGAATTAAAAGCAGGAATCCGCATCCTAGTCTTTTTCAATTCTCGGGCCGAGCGACTAAAATGATTTGCGCGGCGGATACGCTATTAGAGTAGTGTCAAAGTAAGGAACTGTCGCCCCCCCCCCCCCCATCCCCCCAAAAAATACAACTCCTGAAGTCCGCAACCGCGCGCAGGGAGGGGGAGATTGGCCTCGCTCGATTACCGTGTGAGTAACCAGTTGGTTGGCCGGCGCTGCCAACTCGAGATGTGGAGATAGGGGCTTCTTAGATGGTGAAAGAAGTCAAAATATGACCAAATACGACCCCGTCATCCCTAAATTGGGGTGTCTCAACATAATTCTGCATAATTAATAATTTCTGTACTATATGAAGTCAAGTACTTACCGATCGAGTACTGGGGGGGAGGGTGAAGTAGTGATCGAGTACCGCTTGCGCGATCTTTTGGCGGATTGACGCTTGCCCGGTCATTTGTTTGGGAAACGAGCCCGTTCGTGAGATTTGTGAATCATTTCTGTGGTTGATGCGCATAATGATAGGAATCAAATCGATTGTGAGGGATTCGATTGAGAATGATCGATAGTGGCAGGTTGATGGAACGCTTTATAGATAGTGACAGAGGTTCTCTGTGATACACTAGAGGGGGGGGGGATTGGATTGACAGCACCAATGCACCTACGGATTGATAGTTTGGGTTAATGTGATCCTCGTTTAAAAAATTGATTACGAGAGATAGGAGCTTTCTGAAGCATTTCACTTTCAATGCCTTTTACAGTTTACGAGCTAAAACGACGGAGAGTGCGATTTCATGGCATAAAATGCTCTACAGAGCTGCGAATCGTGTCAATTGTCAAGAATTGTTCGCATGGAGTTTCGCCAGACAGGTTCGTCGATCCGTCTTATCAATGTTTTTCAGCGTCTCGTTTTTTATAGTTTTTTTTTGGGTTGGTGGGGGCATTTGCTATCTCTCATCGACCACTGTCGATATCTCCTGTGAAAACATGTGGACTCCTACGAACCTATGCAATGACAGAGCTTCTTTCGCACTTAACAAGAATTTACAGATCTCTTCAAAGTGTGACATGTAAATTAACAGGAACTATCAAGAAAAAACGAGCGAAAGTGTCAAATGCCCCTTCCAATGCGAAAGCGCTGAGTTTTTTTCTAATGATTCGTTTTTTTTCAGGTGAGAAAGTCGAAGTACTCGTGGTTAACCGACACAGAACCTGTCGGCGATGAAGTGCTTGTTCGCAAAGAATTTGCCCGCCTCGACTACGATCGTGATCATTTTCGGGTTTCCGATGATAATAAGGGATTCACGTAAGTCAATGGGCCATTTAAGCGTTTTTCAGTAGGTGCTGAGATTATCGATTTATTGATTTGCAGGTTGTCACCTACTTATCCGGAGTATATGGTCATTCCTAAAGAAATCAGTCGTGAGGATTTAGTATACGGGAAGGATTTTCGTTTTCTCCAACGATGGCCTGCAGTGGTGTGGAAGTGTAAAGAAACGGTAAGATACTTACTTTTTGTGAGCGCTATTCTAATAAGGGGGGGGGGGCATTATGGTCATTGGAGGGAGTTGTATTAAGCTTGACTGTTTTTTTTGATCGTTAATTTTTCCTGTTTCACGCGCGCCATCCATATCCTTGGGAGACGCCTATTGAGGGAAAGGTCGTATTTGCCCGTCGCTTTGAGAGAGAGGGGTATGCAGCCTCGACAAGGTTTCTTCCCGTTGTCGAATTTTTGAGATTTCTGTTTCCTGTGAAACTTTTGAGAAGTCGCAGCAAGTGGTGCGAGGTTAAGAAAACTTGGGAAAATAGAAGGTAGGCTGAGTAAGGTGGAGGGGGTCGTACCAGAAACATATTTAGGGAGTCGTATTTCGCAGAAACTTCTTAGAGGCAGGACATGCCCTGCCAGGGAGGGGGGAGAAGCTGGTGGAATCCTTCGTGCAGATTACGGGCTACGGTACTTTGTGCAAGGAGCCGTTTGAAGCTGCGAAATGTTAAGAGCTTTGTTCCCGCGCCATTTCTTAGACTTTTTTCCTGCTGAACGGCATTTCATATCTGAATCGATTGCGAGACAGGTGCGATGAGGGTTTTTGGCTGGATTCAGTCTAAAGAGCGAGGGTTTGAGGGTATATTAGTACTGTAAGAAAAGTGTAACGTTCGCAGCGATTTTTTTGTGCCTTGTAGGATCTACACGGGAACGTCTTTTCTCACTGCAATAGCGTTTTCTGTGCGTATTTCGGCTTGGGGGGGGCATTTCGCGCCTTCGCTGCTTTCCATTGTCGTGTCGAACCAGCAAGTGGAGACCTGTAAAATCTTGTGAGGCTACGAAATGATGCCAGTCAAAGTTTGTGGAAATTGCCTCTCAACCCTTTCAACTCCTTCGCGTAATGAACACGTCGATAGCAAGTAGCAGAAGTGCAACTAATCCCCTTCCCCCCGTCGCAGATCTGCACGGTTTCTAGCATATTTTGTATCTTGTACGTACTCATTTCGTTCGCGTAGTGCTTTTCTTTTGCAGAGAGCCGTCTTACTACGCAGTAGTCAGCCAGGGCTAAGTATTTTTGGTTGGAGAAATAATGCCGACGAAAAGTTCTTTGAATTGGTTCACAAATATCTTGACACCTATTGCGCGGGTATGTGGCTTTTTTTTACATTTTTTTTTCATTTTTCATACTTTTTGGCTCTGTTGAAACTTTTCTATAAGTGATTTCGTAAGTGACTGGAGAGAATGGCCGGAGCTGGTGTAGCAGATGTCCGGAGTTCAGTACCTTACATTTTAAAAAATGCCGGAGTAGGAGAAGCAGCTCTTCCATAGAAGAGGGGTTTCCACTGTTTGTGAAAGAGATTGCTGCCACCCACGCTTAGAGCTCCTGTGACTCTGCAAAAGCTCAGGTAGAACTCGTCTGGTCACAGGTACTGCGGACCTATGCTGCGCTAGGCCGTTTCTCGATGCATATAGGGGAAGTCTATCGGGGACCACTGTTTATAAACGGCGTATAAGTTCGCGCAAGGATATGTTAATTATGGATGCTCGATCCTATGCAGCAGCTTGGGCCAATCGTGCGAAAGGAGGAGGTTTTGAACATCCAGGTATGTGATAGGTCAAATTTCGCGGTCTTTCATTGTTCTTGGCGAATTGGTATTAGAGAATAGTGCATTTTTTATATGATTGCTGTTTGTCTCCATAGTTCGCCATGTGAAAGCTGTCCTGAAAATGAAGAACATGGGCAAAACGCTTGACCCTAGCCTGGCAACCAGAGGGCATAAGGTACACGTGAAACGGAAAAAGGAGTGAATAGAGGGCAGGGGGGGGGGGAAGCGGCGAACATGAGAAAAGAAGAACCGGGAGAAGTGAACCTAGATAAATTTTTCTAGTGGCTGTGAGAGAATTTCCGTCAGAGGGGAATATTGTCTACCCCTCGCCAGCGCTCAAGTTAGCCCTACCCATCCTAAGCGAATTCTCGATACTTTTCTATTTCCATTAGCGTTCAGCATACAAGCACAGTAAGCATGAGGATCATGTGCATGCTCTGGCGTGGGGCAAGCGTTTTGCCCGGAACTCGCCATACTTACTGGCGTGGTCCGGCGTGGTGGGGGCACCGAATGATATCAGCCAAGCTTGCATAGGCCACTCGCGCCATTTCACAGTTTCACGAAAGTTTACAGGTCCGAATAAAAGGAAAACATGTTATTAACATGACTAAACAAAAGAAATTAGAGAAAGTGCAATGCCCGCTTCAAGTAACAGCGTTTCCTCTAGGTAGTATAGAAATTCATGCTGCTATGATTGAATGGCCATCCGCTATGAAAAACAGAATGGAAGGGTTTGACCGCTCGGGGGGGGGGTGTCGTAACTACCTTTGATTCTTCCCGTTCAAGGCGCTCACCATTGACAGGTATGCCGCAATCCGGTTGGTGATGAGGGGGGGGGCTGTAAAGAAGTTTCTCGCGTTGTGAGGAAAATCTTCCGATTGTTTTGAGCATTCCACGTGAGCTGGAGCCTTATCCCCCCATTCAGGAGGAGAAATATGGAGGGGGAAAACGTATTAATCCAAAATTCCGCTTAACACGATGAAGTGCTCTGTTTCATATGACCAATATTTACAGAGTATTACCAGCGAACTCGCGTTGACTGGCTGGCTTTGCCGAACATTCACCATGTGCGATATTCATTCCATCAGTTGCGAGCATTGCTCTGTTCTAATCAGAATAAAACTGGCGAGTCGTATCTCACGGTGAGTAGGCGTTAATCTGCTCTCCAGTGGTTAATCTCTTAATTTCTTGATTAAATTGGCGATTTTATAGGCATTGGAAGCAACTGGCTGGTTAAAATACATCAAAGACTTGATGAATTCTGCTCGAAAATGTGTCGACACGCTTTTCGATGGTCAGACTTATTGCACTTGACAACCTCTATTGTCTTCTTGTGTGTGTATGCGCGCGTTTTTGCTCTTTGCAGTGGCTTCTATGCAAATATGTTCAGGCCAGTCCGTGTTGGTCCATTGCTCAGACGGATGGGACAGAACGACGCAGATCGTTTCATTGGCGAAGTTAATGGGTGACGAGTATTATCGAACTGTACAGGTTAGGACCTCATCAATAAGTTTATTAGAGTGCGTTCATACTTTGTTTCAGCGTTTTAGCGTTTCGAGCGACCAGGAAAGTATAGATATCTGTCTGGCATTTCGAGCGTCCGCTAGAGTTTTGAGCGTTTCGCGGGTAATTTCGAATTTTTCTCGGGCAGTTGCTGGAAACGATGGCGTACGCTCGAAACGTTGGATCGATATCCATTCGTTCTTAGTCGCTCAAAACGCTGACGCGAAGAAGTACAAAACGATTGGAAACCTTGTTCTACATGCAACCAGG
>MU966757.1:19271-40064 GCA_036418165.1 Cooperia oncophora
GTAATTTCGAATTTTCGGGCAGTTGCTGGAAACGATGGCGTACGCTCGAAACGTTGGATCGATATCCATTCGTTCTTAGTCGCTCAAAACGCTGACGCGAAGTACAAAACGATTGGAAACCTTGTTTCTACATGCTACCAGGCCCTGGGTGTTATTTTTAAACTGATTGTACTTTTGTTTGTTATCTTAAAAATTATGTAGTTGTATAGTCATGTCGATGACAGCCGTTGAGCAATAACTAAAGAATTTCTATTTTTCCCCCACCCATACTACACCCCAGACCGGTTCCCTTACGTGGTAAACAAATTGGCGCTCAAAGTTCGTGGCGTGGCCCTTGATATTATTCTCGTCGTTGAAATGACTGATCACTGATGAAGAGTGATGTTTTCACGTGGTCCAACAGACGGGGTGAACGTGATATCCGTGAAATATTACCAATCAGTCAATATGAAGGTGAATCGAAGTGAAAATATTCATTTTTAGGGTTTCGAGGAGTTGATTCGTCTCGAATGGGTTGCATTTGGCCATAAGTTTGCCGATCGAAATGGCATTATGGGCACAAACAACAATGAACAGTCGCCGATCTTTTTGCAGTTTTTGGATGCTGTTCATCAAATGCAACATCAACTGCCGACTGCTTTCGAATTCAACAAGCAGTATCTGGTACGTTCTTTTCAGCGGTATGCATCCCCTTCTGCCGGCCCGTTTTCGGTATCGAAGCCGGTCTGTAATAGAATTTTTACCTACGGGGTTGAATTTGGCTCGAATTTTCTTGAGTTAGGTGGACACCTGGAACCCAGGACACAGTTCATAGGAAGAATCTCATCAAGGGGTTCCCCTCCCCAAATCCCTTTGGTTGCTGGCGCCGCAAAACTACCATACAGCTACATTTCTATAGTTCAGATTGTAATTGCCTGGTGACCTTGGGATAATACCGGAAAATTTTCAAAACTAGAAAAAGTTGTGGACTGATATTGATACTAGAGAGGTAGTAGGTAGCATGGTTTGGGGGGGGGGTCGTACCCGATGAGGTTTCGATGGATGCGGGGTCGTACTTACACCGCCAATCCCCACAAAATGATGCTGGGCCTTGCCTGGAACATGAATTATCGCATTCGCTTGGTGTAAAAATGCCTGCCGCCAGAGTTGGCGGCTAGTTTTTCAGTGTTCGGGCGTCAGCCTAGTTCCGGGGAAAGAGTCAGTCAGGTTAGGGGATCTTACTTGAGGCTGTTATGAAGAATAGATGGCTAAAAAGTGTGCTATTGAAAGATACCTTGCGTTATTTATAATAAAAGTATGGCAGCCGGACAAGCAAAAAAGTACATTCACAAGGTTCCCACAAGAGAAAAACCAAAATGTTCCATGATTCTCGGTCACGCTGAAAAGGACGTGACTCGTGAGATGGAGCGGAGTCTGTTAGGTAAGGGAAGACCTCTGAGTTCCCTGTTTCCTAGTTATGAGAGTACTTCGAGAGACATGTTGTTGTCATTGAGATGTCGGCGCAATTCAGCTTTGGGAGTTGGAGGGGGGGGGGAGCGTTTTGCTTTTTCTTTATGTCCCATCGCCGTGTCGCGCCGTCGCGTGGAGATTCGTGAAACCTTGTGAAGTGATACCAGTTGTCGACCTTCATAGGAATGACCATAGTAGCAAGTGGAAATATCTACTCTTCCCCATAGCGTTGTGATCAATACAAACATCCTCAGCAAGCAAAATTGGACCTGTTCACCCATATAAGAACCTCCGGTTGAGGATTCTTCAGTTACGCCTTTCGTTTCCCTGCACACTATCAAAGCTCGGACCATTAAAGTCAGATCATTTTAGACTGAATTTGTAGGGTAGGGTTCGAAGGGAGAACGTTTATCGTATTATTTGGGTTGAGCATATTGACAGGGGAGTTTGTATTGGAGAGAAACAGACATCAATATTCGCTGTATGAGCAGGTTCTACTTATGTGCTATTCGCTGTCCATTAGTGCTTTCATTTTGAGTGTCGGGATTAGTTTTATGGGGAATAAAATCGTTTCATCTGAAACTTTAGTAGGTGTGTACCCGGCAAAACTTGATGTTTTCTTGGAACTGAAAGCGAAGCAGCATTACGCATGTTTATTTTGCCTTGCTTCCCATTATGTCACTAATTACAACAATCCTTCTTTCCCCTGCTAAATGATGAGCGATTTTTCATGGAGAACAACAATCATTTGTGTCGTTGTCGAATACAAAAGTGAGACGTGCGAAAGAAACAGGGAACCTGTTGGCGCCGATGAACTTCTTCGTTCTTTCTTTACTTAATCACATCATAGTATGTGGAATGGATGAACCAGAGACAGACTTTGATTTCGCTCTAGAAATATTTTTTTTGCGCAATCGGCTTGGTGGGAACATTTCACTGGTTTCTTATCGATCCTTGCGATGCCTTTTTTGTAAAGAGACGGCTAAAACTCCTGATGAGGCTGACTGCAATCGCATGAGCTCGAGTCGCTTTGACAGCGCTCTATCGCTGGAGAATATTTGCAAAATAAGACCCCGTCCCACGATTTTCTCATCTCGCCGACCCCTTTTCACTACCCACCCGTAATCTTCTAAACTTTTCCCAAGTTACAACCAATGCCTTACAACGTGTGGAAGCCCAAAAATTTGCCGCAAAAATTTGTAGAAGCTCAAAAACGAGCTCATCGGTTCTCACAAAATGTATTTTCTAGGAATATTTCGTTATCAAGCCACTGGAAAGGTTCTAGGTGTGTAAATGTTTGAAGAAAAGGATTTTTCGCGATATTTTTTGACTTCTCTTTAGCGTCCTTGAAGTTTGTTGGATGCACTTCGCTAGGAGGGGGGAGGGGCGGACATGAGGGAGGGGGGCACACTGCATTTTTGCTTCGTTCTTTTGTCGTATCGAACCTCGAGGTCTGTGAACTCTTGTGAAGCTATGAAGTATCCAGTCAGTACTTGTCACCTCTTGTAAAGGAAATGAAGACGACGATGGAAACCAGCTAAAAGTGTAAAATATCCCCCCCCCCATGTTTGAGCATCTGCACGTTGTACAATATCCAATCTTTTTTGCTATTTAAAATTCGTATTTCTAAAATGGTACGGCATAGCACTGCAAATGAATGTTTGCACTTTCGATCGTTTGCAAATATTGTTCGCCATGTCCAACCAAAAACCATCGCGCTGCAAAATTGCACTTGTGTTATGAGTAGTTCCAACGTACAAGAGAGGTGGGGGGGGGGAGGGGGTGAACTGTTCGAAGTTGTATGGCATCGTTTGCGGTGAGGTTTTCAGAACATTTCTTTTAAAGTAGCATTTTTCAGATTAAATTAGCCCAACATGCATATTCGGGCTTGTTTGGCACGTTTTTGTTCAATTCGCGTCGACAGTCGAAGATGATGAAAGAGGAGATGAATGAGGAGCCGATTTCGATTTGGAGATTCCTTAGCCCACGTAACGAGCAGGTCGTCAGCTCACTGTACGACAAGGCAATCGTTGGAAGAATCACCTTTGATACGGAAATGAGCACGTTGCGGGAATGGATCGAAGTGTATCGAGATCGAGCCTTTGACGACGATGTGAGTGGATGCTTCTCTATTTTTCTTTTTACATTTAATTTCTCCTCTTCTTTTCAAGTTTTCTCCTTTTGGCACTTTGGTGAGCAACTGATTTCTGCCCATATGTAATTTCCTCAATATTCTTAACATTTTCTTACCTTTTCGATTATTTTCATCCTTTGCTGCCCCTCTTGTTGGAATTTTCCACTGTTTTCCGGTCGGAATTTCTCGGGGAGTAGGGGGGGGGGAACCGGAGGATTTGTCTGAAATTCAGCGCGAGTCCGGGTCAATAGTGAAACGTGCGTCAACGTGGTTGTGTGAACGGCTGATAAACTTGGGTAACAAAATCAGCTTACGGTATGGACAACTTTGTGCATTCACTGCGCGAAATGATTAATTTCACGCAATTTCACTTTGTGCATTTAATTTTTTTTTCGATGGTGCTGTATGCCCCCTTTTCCTGAACTTATAGTGCGGTAGGTTTTCACGAACACGATTAGCTTATCCGTTAGAGTGGAAAGGCCGGGTGCCTGCCCCGCGATATATTAAGCTAGTTTTGAAGTCAGCATGGCGGTGACGGCGAGCGAGGGTACCTTGAGCTTCTCCAGAAAAGAAATTTCGGCGCAGCTTGCCTTGGTGGGGGCAACAAATGGTCCTTAGCAAAGCTTGCTCAAACCACATTCTGAGAACGTGTAAACTCTTGCTACCAAAGTTGCTCACATATACCATTCTGCAGCTTACACGAGTTGACAATTTTCACGAAAATGAGATCTGTTAGTTAACGTGAACTGGAGAGAAGGAAG
The DNA here is from genome assembly GCA_036418165.1 of Cooperia oncophora. Lineage (NCBI taxonomy): Eukaryota > Metazoa > Nematoda > Chromadorea > Rhabditida > Trichostrongylidae > Cooperia > Cooperia oncophora. Next base: position 23,616 of record MU966757.1, read on the forward strand.
TAGCGAAGTTACTAGTTGCCGTCCCAAGCGGAACAGCGCTGTGTATTCAAAGCATTTGGCGAATTGCTTTATACCACGCTTATTGCGCTAAAGCTTCACATTTTCGCGTTAAGCAAATGAACTAGCCAAGAGGGAAAACTCTAGCCAGATCTACCCAAAAGGTAGACTTTCGATAGGAATCTGACCTCTGCTCCAAAGAGGTGGCAATAAAGAGCGTTTAGTGGCTGGTTTCGTTTTTTCCTGTCGTTCTCAGTTTTCCGAATGGCATTTCGCTATGGCGCCTCTATTGACTGCTAGTTTGCCACCCTCTTGACGGTTTTGGAAAGATTACGTACTCGAAAATACATAAATCTTAGATAAGATCGGCAGATATAAGCTGGCATCGGTATGGAAATGCCGGTCACCAAAGTGTTAATATTTGTACGATTAAAAGACGTGGTTTCAGGCGGTCCCCTCGTATCCGTCCCGAGTCATTCCGATTCCGCCACCATTGAAGGATCCAAACAGTAATGCTGTACCAGTAATCAACCCACCAACACCGCTCCAGAAAAGCAAAAGCAGTGAAAGCATCAATTCAGCTACGAGCGTGGACGCGGCAAACATTAGTGGAATGTAAGATATTTTTTTACTTTTAGTGTTGTTACAGTTTCACGAGCGTCTTGAGTCTTAATGTATGGGGGAGGGGGAGCGGCAAAGAGAGAGGAAGGGGGCAGACTTCAATAGTTCGCAGTGATCGGAGCAGAGAACGAATAGCTTTTCTGCAGTTTTTTGCCAAGTATCGTTTACTTGACCTTTTGGTCAGGGAAACAACTAACTGGGGTGGTTTTTGCGGACGTGCGGGGTTTTATGGTATGTTTACATTAGGGCTTTGCAGAGAAGAGGGTTTTTCAACCCATAAAAAATCTACAAAGCTCATAGACCATCTCACTGACTCATCTATGGCGCTGGACATCGTCACCCAGCTTTTCCGATCAGATATCCCTGATTATCGATCCCCGATGAAGAATTTATCCCATGTTTTCTTCAGTTCACTAATGAGTCATTCTGGATCGAATGGAACGATCAATATAGGCGCCTCGTCTCCTGAACATACACTTATGGATACGTCGTTAATCAATCTGGTATGTGAAGTTGTTGTGCGGCTTAAAGAGGGCAGCATGTTCTGTTGTTTTTCTGTGCTACTTTCTTTTGTTATTCTTTGTTAAATGACAGATTCCACTTTCTTGAGACCTCTGAAAGTGTGTTCATATTTTGGGACGGGGTTTGAGCGTTTCGAGCGTACCGAAGGGTTTTGAGCGACTAGAAAGTATAGGTTTCGATTTGGCATTCTGAGCGAAGCGTCTAGCAACCGCCCGCGGAAAATTCACCACCCGCGAAACGTATGCTTGCGGCAGCGTTTTATGCGTTTTGCGGGTATTTTTTGAATTTTTCGCGGTCAGTCGCTGAAAACGCTGCCATACGTTAAAACGCTGGCGTAATGTATGAACGCAGCCTGAATCCAGGGAGGCTGAGGAATGCGAGTGAACCCTTCGGTCACAGACATTCATAGATTTTACAAGACAAGACAAGATAACCTGTAGAAGCCCAGCCGAGTACCATTCGGTGCCCCCACTGAGCCGATTTTCGCCTTCAGGCTCCATAGTTACAGTGTACTGCCGTATTCTTTAGTTAAGTGATAATTTGGAGACAAGTAGTGTAACTGATCTGTCGTTTTCAGGGCGATTTTTCGGCCCCGCCATCTCTTCCGTCAAACAGGCGAGACGGTTCCACTGTGGTTGTTGGTTCACCTCTCCATCCATGGAAAAGTATTCAAGAATGTCAAGACAAGGATGGTTTAATAAAGTTTTTCGATCCAATTGAAGAACGACAACGTATCATTAATAGGGCACATCAGGTGTGTGAACTCGTTATTATTATTCTATCAGTTAGTTTGTTTTGTTTTTTCTCTATTTACCCCTGTAAAAATCTGTTTAAGCTGGAATTGGAGCGACATCAAATAGATCAGATGAAACGTAACAGAAGTTTCTCGGAACGTATGAATTTTGGTGGTGGTACTACATGTAGAGATGCAGCTGGTAGAATGGTGAGTATTAATTTCGCCTAGTTATTTGTTGATGGATTTTTCGGCGCTAATAAACTTCGGAAGACAAGGCATAGAAGGGGGGGGGGTGCATAGCATCCATGTGAATACCAGTCAACCTTGTCCCAGTGAGCGTTGTAATTACCTGTCAAGCGCCCTGCAAACTGTCAAACTTGTCAAAATGACTGGTTAGGCTTTGGGAAGAAGGGAGAAATGGCGTTCCAACGACGCTAGCACCATTTCGCCAAACTTGACACGAGTTTACAGGCTACTGGACACGGATTGACAGGACTTGCAGGATTAGACACGATTGCCAGGTATTCACCTGTATGCACGACTTCTAGGCGGTGGACGCGGTTTTTGGTTGTCGCACAAGTCGCTGGAGGAAGGATTGAGTAGGTGCGGCCAAACGCCCTGTAGCAGTCCTTCCGCCAATGGCGCTGGCAGCAACCGCCCGCTTCCAGCAATCGTGCCCACTGCCGTTACAAAGCTTGTATGTTAACATAAAAATGCCCTCACCGCTCAGGGTAATCAGCACTATTTTTCTGTGAATCAAGTTTTATCCTGGGCATTGAGTGCAGTTACACGGTCCAGTACGTTCCCAGTCGTGAGGTAGATGACGTGTCATTGACGTCACGTAGCGCGTTAATGAAACGTTTTGTGACGTCCTTGGCAGCGATACGATGCAGGTTTCTTCGCTATTGACATGTTATGTGACACGACATTTCATCAACATGTTAGATGACGTCTCTCATAAGTTTCAACCAATAGCGGCCTATTTTGGACGTGCACCCCCTTCCCTGTTTAGTACCTAATTCGTTAACCCTGCTCCGTTGATTAATCCTTAAAATTTGCATGCTCTGTACACTTTTCTGATTTCTCTATACTTCCATGCCTCCATTCCTTTCATTTTATATCTCAAAATTCTTGAGGGTATTTCATTGCTGACCCACAAAGCCATCCGAACCTCTCTTCTATCGAAGTCCATCAGATTCCTAGGCCCTGATCGGTACACAACGAATTTTGAGCCTTGGTCCAGGGCAGGAAAATAGAAAGTGGTTAGAACTCTCGATAGTTCAGGTCGCGATTGGCGCGCGCAGTATTTGCAATATGTGCACAACCAAGTTACCGAACCCGATGATTTAATTCTTCGGCAGAAAATTTATGATTCAGAATGTCGCAATTTGTTCTGATTTCTCATTCATTCTAAAGACCACACCCTCAGTAATAGCGCAAACCACACCCTAGAAAGTTCAGCCTGGTAGTTCGAAAAGGTTGCGTATTTTATCGTTCTCTGTACCCTTTATCGTTTCGGCGCCATTTTTTTTCGACCAAGGCGATTGGTATGTCTCGGTAATTTAAGAGTTACATCACGTAGGATCGTTTATTTGGTTTTTATTGTGTTGAGTTTTTGGACTCAGGATTCCTGGGATGCCTACTAATTCTTCTTACGGTCCATCTAGTCCACTCAATCACGTTCGCCCAGTCGTGACGCTGTTATTGACGTGTAATGTAGTAGATAGCATGATGGGGGACTAACAGAGCGCAGTGAAAGTGGCTCCGACTATCACCAGTTGTTATCAGCGTTACCATATGGCACACAGCCACTCTAGGCTACACAGTGGAGCAGGAAAGAGGGTACAGCTCAGGGATGTGAAATGGCGATGTCAGTACGACCCCTCTAAACTTTGTCTTCTGATAAGTCCCCCTTCCCCATCTTGCCTGCCATTTTCCTCAGTTTCCCCAACTTCCTATGCTTTTTTTACTCAAGTTTCGAAGAATTTTCCACTTTCCTCCGAAAAAATCTGAAGAAATTATCGCAACTTGGAAGGATTTCTGTCAAGACCAGACGGCAACCGTCGAACTGTGACCCCTTCCCATCGGACAAGAAAAATTCTTTGATAAGATTCTCCTAACGATGCTATACCCTGACCAGAAAATTAATGGGCTAGTAGAATCGGCGCAGTTCGGCTGGGGGGTATTTTGTAATTTCGCTTTTTTTTTCCTCCTCATTGTCGTGTCGAGCCATCAGGTAGAGATATGTTAAATTTTGTGAAGGAGTGAAGTGATGCCAGTCAAACTTTGTAGAAACTGCTTTTTAACTGTTGTAAGTAGTACCTGTCAACTGTCTTCTCACCTCAGTTGAACAGCGGCCGTGTCATCTAATACTGTAGTGAGACAACCTGTCATATAACATCTGCATGACGAGGAAACCTGTATTGTGCAAATGTCAGGACGTCAGTGACATATCATGTTCCTCTCAAGAGGTAAACGCATCGCGTAGCGGTGCTGCGTCAACGCTGGGAGCCACACACAGTGCTAAAGGAGGTTCGCCAGGGAAGCGGAGGCGTCCGACCACTTAATAATCCATGAAGACTTTGAAGCAAGACGTGAGTAGATGCGAATAGTCCTGTAAGATATATTTACAATATAGTAAGCAAAACTGGCAACCATGAATTTCAGAAGCCAAGCAACCTTTATGGGCAGGTATAAGTTTTTGTAAATGGTGGGCAGTAGGGTGCGATGCTCGTATTGAGCTGTGAAGGGGCAAAGCGAGGAATCACATGCGCCAAATTGAGTCGTCGAACGTCGAACCTTCCCACTGTACCAACACGACTTGATTCGAAGTATGCGATTCCTTGCTTATATGCCTCAGAGGCTGCTGCAACCAAAGTTTCCACACCTACTGCAGCCCTTTACAAGTTTTACCACGACTGCATAAGTTGCTTGTGAAATGGAGGTTACAGTGCTGCTGTCTATATTTGTAAATAACCTTATAGACTCCATCGATCTACCCAAGTCTCCATTCGAAGTTCCATAGTAAATTGGCGGACTTCCCCGGTCAGACTGGTGTAGACAGCGTCACTTCGTCATAAATTATCCCAGAACTTGGTTTGCTGGACTTCCTAACCCTCAAAGTTTTCAGGTGGTCGTTTGGCGAATGCGATTCGGATGGAGACTGTAATAGTCTGTGTCGTGCCCTATCGGACGTGTCCGTAGTGGATTCGTGTGAAGTTCCACGAGAATCAAGTGGCATCCCACTATCAAGGAAATACTCAGCTGTCAAAATATGTGGTAAAACGTATACGCAATGCTTTGGTGTTTTACACCCTGAAAAGACGCCAAGGCAAAGGATCCGATTGCAGGAAAGAAAGAATGGTTTTTACTGAAAGGAGCGTTTAACTTTGCGAAATCGTGGAGCGATAAGCGATTCTGGGAGCAATGCTGCATTTCGCTGGGGACCAGAGTCACTTGATCCGGCTACGCTGTTTTCTGTCAATGTTGATTCTCCAAATCCGATGCGTATATTTTCGGCTACTATGCACGATGGCTATGCGCGACGCTCGCGCCGGCGGCGTATACGTGGCGGCGATGCGCGTACGGCCGACAGCTTCTGCGAGCTTTGGAGCCAGTTTTGTCGCATTGCGAGCGCAGCAAACGTCATTTCGAGGCCGAAGGCAAGCACTTCCAACTTTCCCGATTTTCCGTGACTACTTCACATGCTAAATGGCCTCGGAGCAGGACAAGTCTTATGTCGCGCAACTGCGTCACACATCCACCGCACTCATTCACGTTCGTAAAGTATAAACGCCGCCTTGAAGTTGTCTAGACCTGAAGAAACAACTTTCAAGAAGTTGACGAGTGTAGTTCAAGGTTGTGTATGCAGTCGGTGTGCCATCAATGCTCGCGCCAACGTTATCATACCACCGAGGATGACGGTAAAGGTGTGCAGCGTCGTATCTGTGACCGATGCTACGAGAAGGTGATCCCCTTAGCTGATGAAGATATTGAGCATCAGGTGGGTATTTAGGGTTGCGTTTAGTGTTTTGCGTTTTGTTTTGCTCTGCAAGTGTTTTGTTGTTGTGCCGAAACTATCCGCCAGATTTTAAAGGCGACAGATCGGATTAGGACCGGTTGCAGTTGCGAAACAATGCATATTCGATCATGGCGCATTACTTATTATTCTGTCTACGGCCCTGGTTTTATGCAAGTATGGGGGTCCTATCCGGGAAGTGACTATTTTGTTGGTGTGGAAATATGGAATGTTGTTCTAGAGTAATGATGTCTGGTTACTTAGTCATTCTAGTGTTACAACGTATTTCCCGGCGCAGTTCGGGGTGGGTGGAGGGGGCATTTTGCAGGTTCTCATTGATCAGTGTAGAGACTTTTACCCCTGTAGAGACCTGCAAAATTCTGTAAAGTGCGGCAGCTTTGTTTACACTTGACAATGATTTACAGGTCTCACCAAGGTGACGGTGAAGTTAACAGGAAAAGAGAAACTAGTAACTAACTAGCTAAAAAAAGAAATAAAAGTAAAATGCCCCTCCCAAACCGAATAGCGTCGCACTTTCCTTACAATTAAATTGTCTAGTGAGTGAAAGGGAGGGGGGAGTGTACACAACTGCAGTCACAACGCTGTGGAAGTTTCTAATGAGCTGAGGAGTAATTCATACGTCACTTTCCTAACCGAGTTCCAATGAACGCTCAAAACAAACTGTGAGAGTCTAGGGCAGGTGCAGACAACATCTGAAATGACTCGCAACAAAGATAAGGCAAACAAATGGGTGCTGACCTAGAAATATCATTATGACGTGATTACTGACCGCTTTACGAGCTGGTTTTCTTAGAAGTTTTTCCCATGGTCGTGTACCGCTTAGATGCTATCCAAACCTGTTCTGGGCTATTATTACTCTGTACTGTACTGTAAGGGGTTTACACAAGGTTACTGGCGCAATTCGGATGAGGGGGGGGAGTGGGAATAGTACACAGCCAAGATTTAGTAAGCTACCTTGTGAATACCTGTAAATTCTTATGACCGAAATGGCTCACTTGTACCATTTGAAAGTTTCACAAGGGTTCACGAGTGTCACCAGGGTGTGGCCTGTTAGCTAACATGGGTGAACAAACGATATAAAAAGAACACGATGCCACCCCCCCCCCCCCCAAGACAAATAATAGCGTCTGCATGCTATTCACTCCTTCTGATTTGCGTTTTTTGTGAATCCTCCCCTGACTGGTCCCTCTCGAGGCTCGTAGCGCTCATTGCTGCTGTTTCGCTCCACTGCTATAGACGGGTATTGATCATCGCTGGCCGCTCATGTTTTGAGAGAGTATAGGAGGGTAGGCGCTCCATATCGCTTAGTCTGCTGCGGCGCCGATCGATAGCCGTCCATAGCAGTGGAACGCCATTGCGATGGTAGCGCGATGTAGCGCGTTATCGCCATGTCTGACCGCTGCCCGAAAACCCGCAAAATGTCCTCTACATGGACAGTAAGTACCTTGAAAAGCATCAGTTGAAAGCGAAAACAGAGTACATCCAAAGCAAGTGCCGTAGCGTAGACCTTAATGTCGTCAAAGTCATCTTGACATAAGATGCGTCGATGCGCGTCACAGCGCGTTACAGCGCGTCGACGCCGGTTCTGAAGGCTGCCCCAGCTGAGCAAGTGTTTGTGAAATCAGCGCGTCTTGAAACTCAACGAATTTTGGTGCACTCCCTTAGTGTTCACTCAAATTTACAATAAACCTAGCTATTCAGGATTTGTCATCGCTGTTGAGCTTGAGCTCATCGCCGCCACGCCGTTCATCGTCTGTTGGCGATACGAAGCTTTCGTCATCGTTCTCCTATATGGGATCGCCTAGTCAAGCTGTGAAGGGTTGATGTGGAGATTTTGCGACTCATCTCATCTCTGCTTGGATTGCGGACCTTTGCTACACCTGCATCCAATCGATAATTCGCTCGGTTTGGTACGCCGTTAACACTCCGTTTGAGCTCTACTGAATGTCCTCACATGTCCGAAACCGTTTGTCTTTGATATTTTTGCATGACAAATGTTTCTACCTTAATCGAATTACTACATTCGCTTTGAAATACTTGGGGAGAGTGTGATGGGTGTGGGCGGGTGAGATGGTCGATCAGCTGCTCCTATCCACAGCACCTCGAGAAGTGATTTATCATTGTTAATACAGCATTGTATATATAGAGATAGATTGTTTATGTTTGTCGTACCGTATCCGAGCGCTAAGAGTAGTATGAGAGTATATATACTGGTGTTTCTAATACAAACCCCTCCCTCATCATCTTCATATGTTCATATCGTTTCAGATTCTACATATTTTAGTAGTGTTACGCCCTTCATGTGTTACGGTTTTTTCGTTCGTTCTTTTTCCTTTACTTTTTCCATACACTAGTTGTCTCAAAATATGTGCAAACGGGGTTTCTGACACGCGCACACGTACGCTGTTAACGCGCGCGCGTCCAGGCAGGCTATGATCCCCTTTGGGTGTAGTTGAGGAGATTTTAAGCAATTTCTCACCAGCTGACTCGATGTGGCACTTTGGCGTCAAATCACTACGTTCGTGACTGCCTACGTCCTGCACCGTTTATTTCACGACCTTGTCCGAAAAAATCGGCAATCTATGAAGCTGAAGGAGTATGGGTCCGCATTTGAGCGCCAGATGGGTTTCTTCCCAAGCCTTGCGGGGAAATCGAGCAGCGAGGTGGGTGGATCGCTTTTTAGGAAATGCAGAAGCCTGTTTTTATATGAATGATTTGGTTTACTCACTTCTCAGTCTTAAACTCGTTACCTATTGGATTGCGGACCTTCGCTACATCTGCAAAAAAAATCGATAATTTGCTTCTTCCGTTTCAAGTTTTGAGAATCGCGACCAGATCACCTCCGTTATTTACGATGTCAATCCTCGAATGACATGAAGGTGATCTTTGAAACTTGAAACGAAATGAAGCAGTTTATCGATTACAAGCAGATGTAGCAAAGGTTCGCGATCCAACAGGTTAGAGTCTGGAGGTGCTGAGAAGTGGGTGAACGAATTCGATCATGCAGAAGCAGGTTTCCGTATTTCCTGAAGAATGATTCACCTCCTCAGAGCTTTGTTCTCTCGCAAGGCTTGGGAGAGACCAATTTGACTGAACTGTGGACCCATACTACACCAGCGCCATCGACTGCCGATTTTACTGGGCAAGGCCGTGAAATAGGCGGCATAGGGCGTGTGCTGCACTGATGCAATTCATTTGACGCCAGAGTGCTGTGTCGAGTCAACTAGCAAGAAATACTAGCTGCTTTACCCGCGATATCATACCCCGTATCTCTTGCACTGCACCCATCCCGCTCTGTATTCATCACCCCCTCCCCACCTGCTCTAAGCGCATTCTTTTCACCCATACACCCTTCACTACATATTCTTTCGTTTTTTTTTCACCTTTGAGCTTCGGGTAGAAAACTGCGGGTTTCTAGGAAACCATTTAGTAGTTTTAGTCACGTTCACCGCCGGGAACGTCCATTCTTCCTCGAAGCGCAGCAATGTTCCCACGCATCAACTCACCATCTTTTCATCTACGACTTTCTGCTGTTTTCCCAGGCTTCATGGCTTTAGTAATAGCCTGGAATCGCACGTGTAAGTGCTATGTGTGCGCGCGTTCTCGGTTTACACATAGATATGAGCTTCTAAGTGTATGTATATGCGTGAGTGTGGGTGTGTAAGCGTGAGTTTGCATGCATGTTGTTGTCGAGGACCGGCTTGTAAATGTCCTTCACTTTTTGCCTATTTTGGTCTGTGATCGTAGACGTTGTAATTGTAGAGCGGTTCGCGGTAGTTACAGTCATAATCCTTGCATACGATGGGCGTGTGAGGGGGCCTGGCTATGAATACTGCCAAGACGGCCTTTTCCACCAATCACAGCGGACTCAGAACCGCGTCATTGGTGGAAAAGGCCGCCATGGCAGCGTTCGTAGTCACGCTCCCTCACACGCCCCTTGTTGCAGGGATCGTGACAACAAGTGTGTGCATGTGCTTGCGTATGTCATAACACAGAGGAGTGTAGTAGTGATGGTGGTGGTGGTGTGTATATATCAGAGCAGCTGCAGCAGACGAAAGTAGCGTTGTGTATAGGTGGTCTAGATGTGTACCAAGATGTTCATTATCACCATCTGACGACAGGTCCGCGTGTGTTCAAAATGTTACTGTAATTTATCATTAAGGCATGAGAATATCTCTTAAGTATATATGTATAGGTAATTAGAACGAGATGACTTCATATGTCGAGTGAATCTTTTGCTCATTTGATTTCGTTTTTAAATGAATGAAGATGCTAAAGTTGTTATTGCATGTCGATTGGGTTCTAAATCGATGGTAATGGCCATCTATTGGAGTGAAATTACGGTCTCTAGGGTCTGAATAAGAAGTGCAACAGACATAGTAAATGAACTTGAAGGCCCGAACAATAATGCTAAAGGGGTTTTGCGGGTGGGCGGAGTTCTCCAATGTGGGTGGAGAATTCAATAGAACTGTGCGGAATTTGATCTAGAATTGGCTGAAGATATAGATTCGATGAATTTTTAATGAGGGAGGGCGGGGTTTTCCACTGAAAGGCGGAGCATGTACGCGGTGGGCGGAGCTGGGCGTGACTGACGCTGAGCTGTAAAAAATTTTGAGAAATCTCCGCAAGAGAGTTCCGCAAAAGTGTGCAAAGCTCACAGTAGGGGTGGAGTTTGTACATGGTAAGCGGACCTACATGTGGCTATATGTTGTGCATTGTATGAATGTTTTTTTATATTCTCTCAACATTTTGAGCGGAGAAATCTCTGCAAAAGAACGTAAGTGTCTAGAAAGTGGCGTGGCCGAGGGAGTGGAGCTATTTGATGTAGGCAACTAAGATTTACCCAATACGCACCTTGTATGTGTGAAGCCTAATAAATTTATAATGGGGGGAGAAATGTTCATTCAAGTTCTTCTACGGCAGTGGCGGAGCCAAATTGTGGCTTATAATGGAAGACTTCAATGCATTTGTTTGTACTGCGAAATGCTGGACAAACAAACTAGCTAACATGAAATTACCTGAGTTAAATGTGTTATTATATAAATGTAAATTATCTTCGCAGCGGAAAGGGGATGCTATTTCTGTTTTGGGGTTGCAAGGAGGTCTACCTTATGCAGGGGTTATTCCAGTGGACTCTACGCGTAAGAAAAAATTAATTGCATCGCAAAAGACAGGTGCTAGCTGAACCGTGATCGTGAAGTGGTGCTTGAAGGCGCATTCCTCGTCAACTGATAGAAGGGGGGGTTGAATGGGAAGTAATCATAATCATTGTGTATTTGGGCTGCGTTCATACCGTGCGACGAGTCGTCAACGTCGAAGTAACCGACGTTTTCGACGACTAGTCCGCGAAGATTATATATGTATCGATCCGACGAAAGCGACGTAACCGACGACTACTTCACGAAGATTAGATACGTATTGATTCGACGAAACCGACGTTTTCGACGAAAATGACGAAACCGACGTAACCGACGTTTTCGATGAAAGCGACGACTACTTCGCGAACATTAGAGATACGTATCGATTATCGAAAACGACGAAACTGACGATTTCGGCGACTGTGCCAAGAATAAGCTTTTCGTAGATGGTTTTCCCCCACAACTTTTTTCAGGACTTATTCCCTTTCTATTTTGTTACCGAATACACATCTACATCTTATTATGAACCGATGCACACATAAAATAGAAGGCGCTTGGTTCGGTAGCTAGCTATTCTGAATTTTGTCACCGAGGCCTTTAGTGAGTTGTATGTATCGCGACATACACTGTGAATGACACAGCAGACGGGTATATAAAAGGTAAGTTCCCGGCGATTTTTGAAAAGAAAGAAAGAATAAAAAATAAAGGAAGGTTCGGCGACGTTGACGGAAAAATATAAACAAGACTATCGGAAACAATCTTGCCTGCTGCGGTTATTCACCAGATGGAATTTCTATCAAGGCACACGTGTTGCCAGTTGGGCATTGCCACATTTCTCCATCCGTATCTAATCTTGTAGTCGTCGCTTTCGTCGCTTTCGTCACTTACGTCGGTTTCGTCACTTTCGTCGAAAACGTCGGTTTCGTCGTCGAATCGATAGGTATGTAATCTTCGTGAAGTAGTCGTCGGTTACGTCGGTTCGTCACTTACGTCGCTTTCGTCGGTTACGTCGACGTTGACGACGCCGTCGCACGGTATGAACGCAGCCTCACCATTGGTGTGTCGGTGTTTCTAGAACAGGGACGTCGCCATTGAGGGATACGCAGTGGTGATGATTCTCCACTCATTCCTTGGCTCGCCGATTAACGCGGAATGTGCTTGCGTAGGTGAGCATGGAAGGGATTTTCATTCTTCTCAACTTTGCTTTTTTTGGATCTGTGATCTGGCGTTCGGTGACCAAAGCTTGTTGATAGTTACGTTCTAGTGTAGTCGCACTATCGAGAAACAGTGGCAGGTGTTATCGGAATAACGACTCAGGTGAAGTTGGTCGTAAAACGCGCTTTTCGGAAGTTCCGAAGTTCTCCTATCACCCTACGAGGTTGTAAAGTATGTTTGTTTCGTACAATAGGGCTTCCTTTTGTGTTGAGCGTGATAATCACGTCGCCTTTTGTGTTGAGCGTGATAATCACGTCCTTATCAGCACGGTTCCGACAGCTGAGCGCATTGCTTAGGCGGAAATGCTGCCAGAGCGCTATGGGGGTGTCGTACGGTTACGATCAGCTTCCTTTGTGAACGCTGGGTCACAAGGTTCGCTGGAAGTTGAAGATAGCATTCCCGACGGGGGAGCTAAATCCGGACCTCTTGTGAAGGGTGTGATTTTAGTTTTCTTCTTTTACCCGCAGGAAAACTAGTTTATAAAGCGATTTAAGTAGCTTAAGTGTAAAGTAGGGCCCCCTCTCCACTGTGCCTCTCTTCAACTCTCCCTTCCCCTCATGGTTGGGTGCATTTCGCTGCGGAATCTGGTGCACTTCGGCTTGGCAGGGGCACCGAATGGTAGTTAACGAGGTCTGTAGAGACTACCTTGTGAAAGCCTGTAATTTTCTGTTAGCAAGCACGCCTCATATCCTGGTGAAGGAGTGGGCGTGGCCGCGTACGCCACTCAGACGTAGCGGCTATTGCGTTTCCGCTGGGATATGGCCATTTTCAGGCTATTGTAATCATGTCGTGGTCCAGCATAATGCAGGATCAGAGCTGTTTCTAGGGGAAACATTGTACGAAAAACGCATCCCACACCATAGCCAAATGAGTGCTTAGCGACGCCCACTCCATTTACGGGATATGGAGCGTATCTAACCGCACCGTTTCGCAGCAACTTCACAGCAGTTCACAGGTCTCACCGCAACGAGAACTGCTATCCTACAAGAACTACCAAAACAAACTGTCAAAAGCGCAAAATGCCCCCTCCAAGCCAAACAGCGCCCAGAATCGATTCAAGACCGAAGGTTCATTTGCAAGCATTGCAAATATTCATGTGCTGTGTTTTGTAGGCAGGACGAAAGTGCATAAATGAGGACAGAGCGCTGTACAGACGGGGATGATTCATCCTGTGGCAAAGATCGACGAATGGAGCGGCGACTGGTCGGCGCCGACGCCGCTGCAGAGACACGCCAGCCTTTGTGTGAAGCATTCCACTGGTGTTCCGATAGCGAGACCGAACGCCACACAGGGACCAATTGCATTGATTCTTGCCTCGACTTGGGTCATAGATTGGAGGGGTTGGCTGGATGTGAGACTTTTGCTGATTCCTAGTTGGGAGAAGCCGCTAGTGAGTAACAGCGGGCTCAGAAAGATTCATGTTAAAGGTCTCATTCAGCATTCAATCCCTGTCTACGTTGGCTGTGACCAAACTGGTATCTGATCCCTGAATTATGTTGAATATTTACGAGATGCCTATGAATGGGAAAGTGGCATTAGTGGAACCGGTCTAGCCTCGAACAGCTGGTTGTGCAATCCAAGTCAGGGACGGACTGCTTATGTTGGCCAGCTACATCAAAGCTGCAGAGGTCTCAAAATCCGCTGCGCGACCGCACGCGTCCATTCCCGGCACTTTCACAAAACATCCTCTTCTTGTGCGTTTTAGCGCAGTTTCTATTCAAGTCATTGCAGGACCGTAGATGTAGTCGCAGGCGCTTTAGAAATACCAGAAGTGTAAAGTAACACTATGTGACCGATTCACATAACCATCAATCGGTGAAGCGAATTGCGCAATACCCACCGAACGAATGCAGCGCGCTTTTTGTCGATGCCCCCTCTTCGATCGAATGACGAAATCGACGCTTGCATTCCAGCACTACAATAAAAACGTCCTTCGCCGAAATTTAACGACGGGACTTTTGGTGGAGGGTAGTCATTGGGGCAGGGACTTACCTCAGGCTTCAACCGTTAAAAGCTGCTGCTGAAACAACTGATCAATTGATCGGCACCGGGGGAATGATCAGCATATCGATTGATTAGCCCCTCAATGGCAACGATAATCACCACTCAGAATGCTTCGGAATCGGAAAAATAAGGGCTTCAAAGGTTTTTTTCTCACTTCACAGACTCCGCCCGATTTCACAAGTCACGCCTCTCAGTAAACAAAAACCGTGAAATATTTTGAGCTTTTACTCTAGGGATGGGTGTCCCTTGCATGTTTATTTATTTGTTTATGCGGCTAACATACTTTTATTATATTATCAGCTACTTTTGGGCAGGAGATGGTGTAGTAACAAGTGGCTCCCTCACCCGTGCGGTCCTGGGTTCGAATCCCGGGTCGACTCCCGCCCAGGCCAACCAAGCCTTCTACCCTCCGGGGACGGTAAATTGGTACCAGATTCGTCTGGGAGGATAAAACACTGACTTGTACATCGGCTGGCCACCGCAAGTCATTGTATAGGCCACATCGCATTCAATGAATGGAAGTAGAATGCGTGCCGCATCCCACAAAGGGATTGATCAACGGCGAAGACTTTATCCTTTTTTTATTATCAGCTATTTATAGTAATGACAGTGCCAAGGCAAGACGTACAATGGGAATCTTCAGCGAGGAAGAGGGGTCGTATTCGCCTTTGAGAAGTTGAGAAGAGTTGGCGGTTGACTTTTCTCAATTGCTCGCGCATCACGAGCGCTTTACCCTTCCCCTCATTCAACGGCGAAATTTTAAGGTTAGGGAAAAATGGATGGTTTATCCGGAAAAGTGGTTGGAAATGGGATAATTCAGGAAGATGGAGGCAGGACGGGAAGTTGATCGTACCAGAAAACGCAATTTGGAGAGGGGGAGGTATTTGACGAAATTTTGAGAGGCGCGTTTTGCAGAATTTTCCCCGAGCGGGAGGATGTGCCCTGGACATGAGCAGCTTATTAGCAGACAGCATAAAGTTCCCCTAGACTACCTAAAAATTGACTGGAAAAAACCTTCGGCCTTGTTTAATTCCCTCCAAAACGTGCCATCCACTCCTTTTTCTCATCAAATCGTAGTTTTTGAATGCAGTCTAGCCTATGTTGTGAGTTGTGGGACGAGGCGATGTGCGGAAAGGGGTTTTTATTTCCCCACAAAATCCCTCCACTAATTAATCGATTTCGCACGGATGGAAGGATTGGGTTTCCGAACGGAACGTATCCAGGATTTGACCACCTACTCCCCCCCCCCCAAGGCTGCAGTAAACGGCACCATTCTCATTTTAGCACGTAGCGTTGAAGAAGAACTTTACAGTCACCTCGTGAATCCTGGTCCTTCCCAAGGAATGGGTGAGTTGACCACAACTTACGGCTACTTGGGATGACAAGTTTTTGAATGCCTAGGCCCCTTGCTTCTTCGTTCATTCCCTGGCCTAGCAAACTAGGTGGGGAAGAGGGGGGGGGGTAAGGTGGAGCGTTCTGATTTCAGCAATGTCAAGACGGAAAGGAGATAGCGCATTGACGAAAGGCACCTTACCCCAAGGCACGTCCTGCCTTTGGAGAAAATTTTTGCAGCTCCTGCCCCTTTTTCGGAGATATTTTTCAAAAATTCACTTTCCCCAGAAAAGCTGCCGTCGAGTAGGGGGAGGGCATTTTCATATAACAAAACGCGCCCTTCCCTGAAAAAATTCCCACTGCTTCCGCTAAAAAATTGCCCTCGAGGGGGGGGGGGTACAATATATAGCGCCCTTGAAACAAGAGAAGAGAAAACCCCTTTTCTATAAGGCAAATGCGACTCCGCTCGCTGGGGATCCCCTACGTACAAATAACCGTGCCATGCTTACATACAACACAAATCTTCCGTGGGTAACATCCAGGTCACCAAACCGTTTATTACATGGTCGCTGAAGGGAGGGGCTTTAGTTTCTTTTGAGAAAAACGTTTCTAGCCGTTGGTTTTCTTGTTTACCCCTCCCTTCGACGGCAGTTGGTTGGAGAAAAAGTGGAGAATTTTTGGTGAAAAAGCTCTGAAAATGGCAGGGAGTTGGAAGAAGTTAAGAAGATTGGTGGACGGGGAAGAGCGTCGTACCAGAGGAAGAAATTCGAGAGGGAAGAGGAAGTGGTCGTATTTTGAAATTTTTCAATGTAATTTTGCAAAAATTTTTTTTCAATGTATTCTAT